>UESW01004555.1:167186-270117 GCA_900491605.1 Calamus simplicifolius | reverse complement strand
AGGACCATCAAATCCTAAGGAAAAGATTGATGTCTTTCTGCAACCGTTGGTGGCCGAATTGAAAAATGTTGTGGGAAACAGGAGTCGTAGCCTACGACATTTCTATGAACATAATTTCATCATGAGAGCTGCTTTGATGTGGACAATAAGTGATTTCCCGGCATATGCAATGTTGTCTGGTTGGAGCACTGCTGGATGTCTGGCATGCCCTCATTGCATGTATTCAGATGCATTTACATTGCAGAAGAGTGGTAAGCAGTCATGGTTTGATAACCATAGGAAGTTCTTGCCCCAAATCATCCTTACAGGCGTAACTTGATCGCCTTCCGGAAGAACAAAGCAGTCACAAAATTTGCCGAACCGGTTAGGTCCGCACGGATATATTTGATACTATAGAGCATTTGGGGTTGAGGTATGCTTGGGAACCAGATGCAGATAGAATAAATGGCCGTATATGTAAAGAATATAACTGGAAGAAGCGGAGTATATTTTGGGATTTGCCTTATTGGAGCACAAATCTCATCCGGCACAACTTGGATGTTATGCATATCGAGAAAATTTCTTTGATAACATATTTAACACGATGCTAAACATCCCGGGAAAAACAAAAGATACTGCAAAGTCAAGAGAAGAACTTAATCAGTATTGCAGAAGAGGTGATTTGAGAGGAGTGCCGACGGGACCTATCCTAAAGCCTGTTACACTCTTGACAGAAATTCACGAGAAGTTTTATGTAACTGGCTTAGAGGGTTAAAATTTCCAGATGGTTATGCCTCAAATATCGGTAGGTGTGTGGACATGCATAAGCTCAAGTTGTTCGGCATGAAGAGTCACGACTGCCATATTTTCATGCAACGGTTATTGCCTATAGCTTTTCGTGAGTTGCTTCCGCAACATGTCTGGAAGGCATTGACAGAGCTCAGCTTGTTCTTCAAGGAGTTGTCTGCCACAGTCATTACTTCTGCATCCATAGCAAGGCTTGAGGAGGAAATTCCAATTATTTTATGCAAGCTGGAGCGAATATTTCCTCCCAGTTTTTTGACTCAATGGAGCATTTACCGGTTCACTTGCCATACGAAGCGAGCATAGCTGGTCCCGTGCAGTATCGCTGGATGTATCCTTTCGAGAGGTAAATATATACATCATTAAGATATGTTGACATTTCAAATATTATTTCATTGCAAGAAAATTGGTTAATTTTTTGTTTCAACTTTATATATAGGTATCTTAAGAAGTTAAAAAATAATGTGCATAAAGGCAAGGGTTGAAGGTTCTATATGCAATGCACACTTGGTCGAAGAAGTTTCAGCTTTTGCCTTGCATTACTTTGAAGGTCACGTCCACACGAGGACCCAAAATCTTGGTCGTAACGATGACGTATGTGTGGACGAAGGAGAACCTAATGATGGTAGAATATCAATTTTTAAAGGTATCGGCCGTTCATTTGGTGGGCAGAAGTCAAGAAATCTTAGCGATATGGAGTATAATGCAGCACATTATTACATCCTAATGAATTGTAGAGAAGTCGATCCATATATTGAGTAAGTGTATACTTCAATGCTTAATTGGAAATTTTAATTTAAATTATAATATACCATAATATTTAATTGCTAACATCAGTTTTCATCCTTTCATCCCATAAGGATGTATTGTGATAGACAACGACAGATGAATCCCGACATCAGTCAAGTTGCAATTGGGCAGAAATTAGAAACGGAGTTTGCTTACTGGTTTTATGAATTTGTGAGTAGTATCACTCAATCAATTTCAATAATGGATTTTATTTTTTGAATTGGATGTGAATAGCTTATTAATTTATAGGTAAACGGTCCATGGTCCACAACCGATAATATTTTCATTAAATGTCTATCGCAATGGCCATTGAAGACCGTAACAACCTCTACTAACTATTTGTAAATGGGTATAAATTTCAGATTGAACGATTAGCAGCTTCAAGAGGCACGCAGAACTGGGGCGTGTGTGTTAAAGGAGAAGAGTTGGAGCAAATATGCAGGATTATTATGGAAAGTTAGTAGAGGTGTTGAAGTTGAATATCCGGTTGGCCTATGAAACGAACCGTATTGTTTCGTTGTGATTGGTTCGATCCGATAGTTCCTGTGGGCAAAAGGGTTCATAACGACTACAATTTGGTTGAAGTGAACCATCGACGAAGATTGCAGAAATATGACCCATTCATCTTGCATCCCAAGCTCAGCAAGTCTTTTACTGCGGATATCCAAGTTTGCGCAACGACAAGCGAGATTGGTGGGCCGTTTCTAAATCGTCCCACATTCAACAATCGTATTAGAGGAGAGTTCATCAAGTCAATCAGCTGAGTGCCCTGCATTTCAAGAGGATGAGATGAAAATGCATGCAATTGAGGACGACAAGGGCTCCTGAAACATCACTTAGAGATCCAAATGGGATGTCCAAGAAATTGCGGATGCAAATGTTCGGTTTCCTTCTGATGATAATGAAACTGAATCGCAGTCCGATACTGCATCGGATGTTGAACCAATATTTCACGAAACAAATGACACCGATTAAACATAGAGGTTTTTTAAAATTTAACTTTTTTTATAAGTGTTAAATTTTACATAGTCAATCATTAATCGTAATTTAATTGTATGAATCTTTAGTATTTTCAGTTGACGGCAGAGGTAGATCTACCGACGACAGACGGAGTGAGCAGGGACGTAGCCCTGTTGCATCAGATCACATGAGCGTCAGAGATGGAGAGTTCGGATCTCCAGCAGTCGCACAACCTTCGATCTCTCCAGCAGTATTACCATCCAGCCGATCGGCACATACCCTCCGAGAGTTCTTCCACTATCGGCCACACCGTACTTCGACTTGATGCTCAGGGGCTCTAAGTATATACTAATTAAAAAATATGTTTATATTTTTAAGTCAATTACTTATAAATATACATTTTTTAATAGATTTATTGAGCAGCATCATATCCAGCCACATCAGCGCCGTATTTCAGAGGCGTGCAGATCCCAGTGGCTACGATTGGCGCCACGTATCTTCAGCCACGAGGGAGTTTATTTTTCTGAGTTTTAGGTAAACTTATTAAATACAATTTATCACTGATATAAATTTTTTAATGTTAATAAATTCAGAAACTAACTATTTATTTTAATGCAGAAAAAGTTTACGTGGGATCCTGCCAGCCATGATGCCATTAGGGCAGCATGGGAGGCTCTGACGGGACGCTGATACTCCGACATGCTTCATCGTTGGAGGTCATCGGGTTAGCGTCCTGCGCACGTGCCAGAGGGTATTTGGCATGAGTGGCAGCAGGCCTAGCAGTCCGATGGCTGGCGCAGGAGGTCCGCATCAGCCAGCACGAACCGCCGATCTGAGAAGGGCGGTCCTGGCACGGGTCTCTCCCGCCATACTTCGGGCTCCATTTCGATTCAGGAGCACATATGTCGTATGGTAAGAAAACATAAATATTTTAATTACTATTTTAGTTATTTACAAATATTGTATTAATATTAGTTTTTTTATTGTTATAGTCTGAGCAGGAGAGCGGAATCCTGGTGAGTTTCGTCTATTCAGGGCGACACACACCATGAGGGATGGTTCCTGGGTCGACACGCGATCACGGAAGGTTGCGGTAAGAAATTAGATTTATGTAGTATCTGTTTAATTTTTAAATTTTATTTCGAGAAATTTATTAACTCATTTATGTTGATTTCATAATTTAAAGACACGAGTCGAGGAGCTTCGCTCCCAGGCATCGCAGGTCGACTCTACTGATGGGGAGACGCCGTCGAACTCTCAGTAGAGGAGAGTCGGCGTGTGTTTTTGGAGGCTGTTGGTGCCCAGCCGCGAGACCGCAGGGTCTATGGTCTGGGCACTAGAGCTTCTATATATTTTCCCCATCAGGCCTCCAGCTCGCGAGTTTCTGGTGATTCCTCCTGAGCGTTTAGACGACCTTCGGAGATCTATTGCAGAGGAGGTTCGGCAGGAGGTCGAGCAGGATTTCGAGGTCGTATGCGAGGCTGGGATCAGGAGATTGTAGACATGCGAGATGAGATGCATCATTTGCGGGATATGGTTAGCCGCTTGTCGTAGAGTCTCCAGCCTCCACAGCCTCCACATGATCGTTCAGATTCTTGATGTATTTTTTTTCTTTTTATATGTTGTACATGAAACTTCAAAATTTTAATATATTATTTATTTTTGTAAATTGAATGATATTGTTTTGGATCAATATGAATGAAGAATATTTCGATCAATATTTAAATGTAACAAAATGTATTAACCGTTTTAATTTTTAATTTTTATTTTTTTAAAAAAAATATTTATTTAGCGACACATTAGCAACTGCAATTGCATCGCTAATATTTTTAAAATATTATTAATATTGCGATGCAATGAGCTGGCATCACAATATTTTAAAAAAATTATAGCGACGCATTAGTGACTCAAATTGCATCGCTAATATTTTCATAATATTACTATTAAATATTGCGACGCAACGATCTAGCATCGCAATATTTTTTTAAAAAATTTAATTAGCGAGCATTAGCGACTAAAATTGCATCGCTAATATATCTAAAATATTATTAATAAATATTGCGACGCAGTGACCTGGCGTCGCAATATTTTTAAAAAAATTATTAGCAACGCATTAGCGACTAATATTGCGTCGCTATTATATTTAAAATATTATTATTAAATATTACGATGCAGCTAAATGCATCGCAATATTGCGACGCAATTGAATGCGTCGTAATATTTAATAATAATTTTAAATATTAAAATTAGTTTTAAATTTTAGCGACGCATTTGGATGCGTCGCATATTGCGACGCACTGTTGCATCGCAGAGAGTCGCAATATTGCGACGCAATTACGATAAATGGATATTGCGACGGACATCTGAGCGACGCAGTCATTGCGTCGCAATAGCATGTTTAGCGACGCATTTGGGCGTTGCAATATTTTTTTTTCTTGTAGTGTTTTGTTAGGAACTGTTTCGCGTGCGGATTTACTATGAATTTTCTGAATCCCTCTTAAGCTATTACTTTGGAAGAATAATCAACTGCAATTATTAATCATTAAAAAAAAAAAAATTACTTGCATGCGAATCGGTCCTGCATCACTCATCCTCGATATTCATTAGGATATGTGATCTTGAGGTGAGCAAGGGGGGTGAGGTTCTCCTCTTTGAGAGCAAAAGTTCAGGGCCAGTTATTCGGTTATCGAGGGGGCTCGGGCTTCTTGGGCCAAGGTCTGCTTGGCTCTGCGAGGACCTGCCTCTTGCTGGATCCTCTATCGTCCTCTCTCCGGGTGGAATCGGCCTCATCAGTGCGGATGTACTTCTGTGTGCCACTCAGAAGTTCAGCATATTGACAGAAGGGTTTCTTATCAAGGGAGTAGGTGAAGCGAAAGGGACGGAGCCCTCACTTCAAGGCCAGGATGGCCACAGTGTCATCGAGATGGTAGACCTCAAGGGCGGCCACCTTGAAATGAGCCACGAGGTCCTTTAGTGACTCGTTGTCCCTTTGTCGGACGAAGAACAAGCTGTCGGCAACCTGAGGGATCTTCTGGCAGGCATCGAAGTATGCCATAAAGGTCTTCTCTAGCTTTCGAAAGGAGTTAATACTGTGTGGCGATAAGCGAGAGTACCAGGCGCGTGCAGCCTTCCAAAGGGTGGCCAAAAAGGTGATGCAGAGGAGGGTGTATGTCGCTCCCTGGACTTGCATGAGGACCTTATAGCTTTCTAGGTGTTCCAGCAGATCGGTGGTGCCATCGTAGGGATCCAGCTGGGGGAGACAGAACAATATCTAGATCGGTTCCTTCATGATACGGCGAGTCAATGGGGGGCGACTATCATAATCTGCCTCCGATTGGTTGGTGATCCTACGGTTAAGCTCCTCTAGCTGCTAATTGTACTCATCGAGTCGCCGCTCCGCTTAGTGGCCGATCCGACTGTCAAAGGGCCCTTCCCCTAAAGATTCAGAGGATGAGTAGGGGGAGGGATAGTGCTGGTGGTAGTATCCCCACTCAGGCTTCTTTCCGTACCGCCATCTGGGGGGCTGTTAGAATGGCGAGAGAGAGATCGTGGCCTCTTGGGGGCCTCTCGACAGTGAAAACCTTGGCGAAGCACGACGGTAGAGCTCCCGCGAAGGGAGTCTATCATGGGTAGACTGCTGGCTGGCCTAGAGTGGAGAAGGCTAAGGTTGTTGCTATGTGGCTACAGAGTGTTGCTCTTGCAGCTCCTAGACCATAACCACCAGATCTTGGACTTGTTGGGCAAGGACGGTGAGCCATTCGGGTTAAGTAACTAGTAGCGATGGTGGAGGCGGAGCAGGGAGGTTAACCTCTTGCTGCTCAGCCTGTGGAGGATGCCCCCCAGCGTGGCTGATGGAGGCCTCCTGAGCGTGTGTAACCGCTATTTCCTTTCTAGAGAGGGATGGAGATCTGCTATTAGCCCTCGTAGGTATTTTACCTTGTGTCCCCTTACCTGGTGTGCCAATCTGTTATCTCCAAATCACCTTCTTCGAAGCTTCAGGTAAGATCCAAACTTGATAGCCAGTAAGGATGGAGGTAGAAGTCTTCTGATACCTCAACCTCAGACTGGGATCCTACAAAAAAGTTCCTGCAGGCCGGTTGTTCCGGCGGAGACTATCCGACACTTAAGTGAGTGGTTTGGGAAACAGTAGTGTATCTCCCTTTGTTCGAGAGTTAGTTAAGGACTTAGAGAAATTTTTGAAATAGGAGAAGTTGAAGTCCTTGTCTCATCGTGAGCCAAATTTCTTATTCCTAGTCGGGAGTCTCTCGTACATTTTTTTAGACAATTGTTGATTCCGAGACGCTGCGTTCTGACATGGAGCAAGCAGTAAGGCCAGCAGCGATAGATGGTGTCTGCTCCATGACTTGTCAGAACTGGCAGGCCACCTTTTTATTTGATGTGGGCGGCTATAGCCAGTTGGTGGGTCTTATCAGGCGTGGCGCGGAAGATGGTTGGTAAGTCAGGTCTTGTTGGGCATGCGCCGCAGCTGGTAGGTGGGACACATGAGGCCGTAGGTGGGCCACGTAGGGCTGCAAGTGGATCACGTGGGGTGACAACGGACAACGTGGAACCGTAGATGGTAGCTGGCCGCTTAATGCTGAGATCGACTCTAGGGTCGATCTTGGGACCGGCACTGAGGGCCGACGCTGGAGTCGGTCTTGGGATCGATATTGGAGTCGGTGCTGAGGGCAAAGATGACACATCGAATTATGATGACTTTAATTGTTTGATTTTACCTTCGTTAGTTAGTCTTTTTCGTTAACCGTAACGTAGCTTGATCAATCACATTAGAAATAAAATGTAGTATTAAATAATATCAAAATTATTCTTATATTTATACCAAACAATATGAAAATACTTATTTGGTAACTATTAGTAATGCCTAAAAGTATAAAAATTATAATAATTATTTTAATCAAAAAAGTTATAGAAACTATAAATCAGATAGTTGTAAATCCAAAAGGTGACGAGAGTTTCAACAATTATTAAAAGAAGTTTTCATGACTCTAAAATTGAATAGAATGTTTCAGGCAAATGTTAGTACCATTATGATTAAACTATTATAAAGATGGTAAAAGATAACATTAGAGATCGATTTGAATATTTTAGACCCGAAACATTTTATACCTCTATATTTAGGAGTAGCATACGGTTTATGATATGGTTGATAAAAGCCATATATAAGTTAACGATCGAAATTATCTAACGGCAAAAATCGAAAGGAGCTAACGGTCCTAGCTCCTAGGTAGCTCCAGTTCTAAGGCAGCTTCGGCTTCTAGGCGGCCCCAGTTCTAAGGCGGCCTTATCTTCAAACCCAACCTCAACTTTCCAGATAAGCCTTCGCTTCTGACAAAGCTAGGCCCACCAACCACCTATTGCCAGCGTATCTAATAAGACAAGCTCCATTAGCTCTAGCACAGAGCTTAAAAGGTCATTATCTATTATGAAGCTTTAATGATCTTGATCAGACGAGCCTAAAAAGTCATCATTCATCATGAAGCTTTAATGACCCAGATCAGATAAGTCCAAAAAATCATCATCTGCCGTAAAGTACCAATCACCAATTGGATGAATCCCACTAATTATGACATTTCAACCAAAAAGTCATGGCCTATCATGAGACTCCAAACTCTCAAGCAGTCTCACAGATTTTAAGTATCAATAACATGGATAAGAGGGACCCTGACGAAGGTATGAACTCTCAAATACTTAGAGAGCTTTGGAACCCCAAGCTTTCTCTCTCGAGCCTATTCAAGCTCACGGTGTGATTATGATCACTAACTTGAGCATCGAAGAATTCCCGCTAAAATATTCGGTCCTCAGGACTTCTTACAAATATCGGTGCGAAGATGAAGCTTCCTCGGCAACTCATAGTACATCCATTGACACTCAAGAACGTCAGCTCAAGGTGATCAGGTATTATCAGTTTATAGTTAGGAGTAGCTTGTAGCTTGTATTTAATTTTATACTCTGCTTTTATTATCAATCAATAGTAAAAACTAATTAATTCATTGTTTAATTGTACTCATTTGTACTTGCAAGTCACTCTTGAAACTTAATTCGATAAACCCAATTTTCATGAGTGCAATGCTACTAATAATAAAGGGAAATTACTGTGCATATTTCCTTAGACCTGCGCCTTATTTTTGGACAAGGGTCTTGAAAAAATGATTACTCGTTATGTTTCTTTTTCCATGTATTCTACATGCATTTTACTAGCAAACAGTTATAATGCAATACTAGTCTACTAGACGTAACACAAATCATGAAAAACTAGTTTAGGAATGACAATTGGCTTTATTTAGTTATAAACCCTTTACATATTAAATTTTAGTACGATGCTAGTGACTTGTAATAATTAGTTTGAATTAAGGCTGAAAATAGGTTAGATTTGATAGAGATATAGACTAAAAAATATGCTTTATGTTATGTCTTTATATTTTAATGAGAATTCATTTTGAGCAATGTGTGCCATTTACTATATATGTGCATGTGTCTAGTATTTAAGAGTATTTGATCTAGTGTGTAGAGTACGGCTTACACACAGAAGACTAGATCATCGGTTCTTTTGGAATACAAGTTTATTGTTCACAGTTTTAGATGGAATTGGATACACCCTCAATAGAACTGTAGCACAAATTTTTAGTGGGTCTGTCTTGACTATGGAGAATGGTTTATTCTAACTATTTGTGCTAGTACACTTTGTGTGTATTGAACAGGACCCAGTTGAGTTAATTTTTTATACTGACTTTATAAAATAATTTAAAACTCATGAATATTATGATTACTTATGCTCTTAATCTGAATTCTATTTCTAGACACGTGTATGTAGTGATTATTGCTTGATTACACATAGAGTGAGATTCTATATGAGTCAATAACTCAGTGGGTTGGGCAATAACATTATATATATGGTGAATATTAATAGTTGAAGGAATCCCACGTCCTGTTAATTTGGATTGATGATATCCCCTTGAGAAAGCTTATAAGTTTTGATTGTATCAAATCTTGCAAGTGGATTTTGAATCCGATACATCAAATAAGTGAGTGGATAAGTTTTAAGGATAAAAAACCAATTATATTGTTAGTAATTAAATTTAATTGGTGGATCTGTAATCTTAACGTGGGGAGATAATAAGTATTTAATATAAAGGCTCGAAAATATAAATTTAAATATGATTAGGAGTATAATTACAATTCTTTAGTAGAATTAATTTATGTAATTGAATCCTAACCCGGGGTCGGATTGGGAGATTAATTCCGTGGGAAGTCCTTTTCATATTTGCCTATTGGTCCCTGTTGTAGCCCTATAAATCCCTCTCAGTTGGTTGCTAGGGTTAACGTTTTTGATGAAAAGAAAAACAAGAAACCCTAGGTCGGCCGAGAGATCCCACCATCTTGTGAGAGAAGGAAGGTATTTGTGGAATATGGCGGAAGGCTAAAAGGTTGAGGTCGAGCATCGAATCAAAGTGTTCCAAAGTTCAAATCTGAAGGTATGATCTTATATCATAGATTAGAACGGTAAAAGTTTTTGTATTATTACATATATGCTATAGCCGTGATCTTGGGGTTATTCCGCGCTCTCCAACAAGATTAACGTGTGATTCAAAGTGATCCGAATCCATTAGACTTGTTCTAGCCGATGCCTGTAGGTTGAATAAGTTCAAAAACTAGACCTAGTTTTAAATTACAAATTGGGTCCAAATCATGTGTCTTCCAATCTAACTCCCGTTGCCTAGGTTATTGTTATTTAAGCATATATTTTGGGGTCATAAAAAATCTAACCTGATCCAAATCGAAATCATATAAATCTTCCTTTCTTTGGTGCATAGATATTTCTAAATTATTGAATGCGTTATTAATTTTTTTACTCAATAATACATCTCCTCTTATATATTTTCATATATATTTTAAAAATTTTATATCTCATTATTTATTTGGCAAATCTTTATTTATAATACTCTCAAGCATATTAATATATATATTTTAAAAATTATACTTTCTAAACTTAAGGATGATCGATTTCATGGATAGAAAAAGGTTTTGATTAAAAATATAAATTTAAGTTAACATTTATTTTTGTAAATTTTTTAAATGATTTTATATTTAATTATCATATCTTAATTATACAAGAATACGTACTTGATTTGAACTACAATATGATCTATTCCAACCCTAATCCATTTAAGTTGAACATAGATCACACTTGACATTAATTCGACCTAAATATGTTGTTACATGTAATGTTGTTTTCATAACCTAATCTAATGAGTTAATGGTAGACAAATGGCAAATAAATGGTATGGCAGAACTCCAATATAGTAACATTATTTGGGTTATAAGGACTTTCACATGATTGTTTGCCTATTTGTATATAGTCTACAGATGTGTTGGATTAATTGGTGTCCAATCCAATTCAGACTTGATTAACTCGACTTAATGTATATTTAAAAACTTATGGATTGTGCCGAGTTTAAAATTTAGATCCAATCTAAATTTTGAATTAGGTCTGGATCTTGTATTTTTTGATCGACTTGACTCGAACTCAATTCGACCTAACCCATTAATATTAATTATACAAATTATATAAATATTTATTTTTGAATGAATTCTTAATTAAACTATTTCTCTTTTCATTTTAACAACCTGATTTCTTCTCATCTTTTTTACTTAATAACATCTAAGTGTCTATATTTTATTATTTACTTTGATAGGTTCTTATTTATAATATCTTAAAGTAGATCAATAAATATTTTAAATATCATAATTTATAAACAATAATCATTTACTTAGATAAAATTAAAAGTTTTGAATAAAAATTAATTTTAATTTATCTTTTTAATTATATTAAAATTTTTTAATCGATCTATATTTTATTATTAATTTCTAGATTTTAACTATAAAATAATAAGTTGGTACTTAACTCAAATGCTAACACCATGTAAACCCATACTAAAAAAAACTCAATGTTTTAGGATGGATCTATATCATACTTGATCTTGAATAGATTGGAATAATTCATTGAATTTAAGATTTCTTCATAAGTACAAAACAATCTAATCGATAAATAGAAGGGGTTCGAATTCAAAGTTATGATTTGAATATAAAATTGTTGATCAACTCATTCATTGAATCTTATTTGAGACTTTTTACTACCATTTGTCTTTCTTTCCACATGGTCACCTAAGGTCATCATGTTTCACACTTTCACAAACTCATGCTTTTCTAATATCCAGCTTTTTCTTGTTCTTCTCTGGTATGCGTAGAATTTGACTAGCATTTTGACGGGAGGAAAACCCTTCTAAAGCTAATCGCGGACGTGGAAATCAAAAATAGAGACGAAAGAAGTTGCTGCATAAAAGTTGGCCTTTTGCTCTCCATATCCATGAACTAGACTAGAGCTTGTTACATTCCGGATTGCCACAAAATTCCTTTGTGGATCCAACTGAACGATGATTACCAGGATTGGGATGAGGGTCATTATTCAAGAACCGAAACAATGGTTCTCCGAAATAATTATCTATTATTAATTCTGATTGGTTTTGCTCTGTTATAGCTTTGCCTTTTTGTAGTGGATTTTAAAAATGATTAACTGTTATGATTCATTAATATAAGTTATATTTTAAAAAAATTGCTATTTCTTTATTTTACTGTCAATTAATTGCAGCTAGCTAGTTATTTTTACATGATTGGTGTACTAAAAAATTAAACTTGATGATTTAATTTGGTCACCAAAAATTATCATATGATTAACTATGTATATACGGTGGAAGCTACATGATAGGATAGGATGATATATGGTGCATTGAACAGTTGGAGGAGAGAACAGTTATACTAATTAAAGGCCTTCATTGGCGCAAGCCGCCAGTACAGTGTTCTACTAGGAGCTTTCATCACGACACGCTAGTAGGCACTACTACTATAATTAATGGAGTTACGAAAGGAACGATGGCTTGAAAAAATGTAGCAATTTTGCTAGTAAAACAAAGAATATGATACCTTTGAAGAAGATAAAGAAAATGATCCGTTTGATAAAGAAACAGAAGAGATGACAGCATGGAAAAAATTAAGGTAGCATTAGAGTGGGATAGAGAAATTCTATACGTACCATATCAATGATTCTAATTTATTCATATTATTTAAATAAATAATAAAAAAGTATTGTAGCAAAAAAAATGTTTAAAAGATTACAGGATATATAACCAAAATGATAACAAATATTTTTATTGTTTCATAAAAAAGAATATTAAGATGAAGTTATTAATAGCGACCATATTTGTTGTATGAGTGCATAGCACGTGGATGTATGAGGTAACAATGGCATCTTTGTTACAATTTATATAGGTACCAAAACTTTATAGAAAATTCCCTTAAAATGTCTAGATAATGCCTAACATGACCAACACGGTTAACTTTTGAAAAGTCAATATCGATGTCCGGTTGAAATATAAACGGCCAAAGATGGGCCCTATGATAGGAGAAGGTTTTCGTGTGATACTCGCATTACGTTATCCGAGATTGCGGTTCGTTTGTCTATATTTGTGCTAGTCCAACATTTCTCAAGAAAATTATGGAGATGGATTTAAAAATTAAAAATGCGAGGCCTGGCGTGATGGCGGCGATCCGTTTTCTCACACAAACCCCTTTTCTAAGAAGGTTCGTGGGCAGGATTTTCGTTAGAAAAAGACAGGCGACAACAGTTGGCTTGATTCCTTGGACCCCGTCAAAAGCGCCAATGAACTAAACTACATGGGCCGACGCCGACAAGCAACACGGCATCCAATAGCAACCGCAGCTCCGGAAGGCACACGCATGGTCTCCAAATCCACATCACACGGGTTTTCCTCTAGCCTTCTTCGTAGAGTTGCTACTTGCTAGGCCATAAAGTTACACGTTTGCCCCACAAAATCATACCGAGTCGGTCGGCCCCACAGTATATCCGATCTCAGAATGGATATAATTGTCACCGTTAATCGTTAGTGGCAGCAACAACAGTACGATTTTTTTTTTTTAATATAGGTCGATTCAACTTATAAAAAATAGCCCATAATATCAAAGTAAAGATATATCAAAAGAAGGTAAAATTATATCATCCTGATTTTAGATCCAATCAGTATAACTGAGCAACATAGAAGCTATCCATTTCGCTGCGCAGTTTACCTTCCGATAGATATATCGGACAATAGTAATCATTGGGTCTCGCAAAAGCTGCCAAATATCTGAAGAAGCGGATGAGCATCATCAAGCTTTAATCTGTCCTGAATCAATCAGTGATAGTGATGAAGTTTAATAAAGATTCGCTAAGCTCGCAGCTTGAAGCCCAGCTTACAAATAGAGTAGTCTTTAAAGAGGCCCCATCGACTACCAGCAAATTCATACGAATAATATTCTGTGCTTTCATCAGTACCTATCATCAAGTTATCTTAAAAACTCTAGGACTCTCAAAAAAATAAAAATTACGGTTCTCCTTTGACAGCGGTCTTTCATGCATCCCAACTGGTTGCCATTATTTATGGAAACATATAGCCTCCGGGATACAAAACTATATGTATATATCACTAACTAACTTTGCTTCCCTATTTTTTCCTATTAATAATCCATCACACTGCCATGCCTAGCTTTGTAATATTTTTCTAACTTTCTTTATTTCAAGCAAACTCCTGTCACCTCGTGACGCATTACGAATGATTCCCGCCCCTCCCCCCCAAATAGGCTTATTTAAATTATACTGTACACAAAACAACACACCAGCTTAATTCAAATGGAGTAGCTCCACAGTGAGACATCGCCGTCGCTCTCCTCCTCATCGGCGGTAATCGGCGGCGGATCGATCAGCATACCCTCAGCCATATCCACATATCCTTGCATCCCAAAATTGAACCCATCGTCCATGTAAAACGGGTCATCAGCCACCGCCACCGATGGCCCCGCCATTGCCGCATCCTCTCCGCTCTTAGCAGCGTCGGATTCGGTCTGTGGCCGGAAGGCTTCCGCGGCCTCGACGGCGGCCTCTGGATGTCCTTCGGGCTCGAGGAGCTCGGAACGCGGCAGAGCCATGCGGAGTCAGCAAAGTTGAGGCAGGCCGACCGGCCGCGGAGGGCCATGGCGGCCACGTCGTGCGCCCGTGCAGCCATCTCGGCGGTCGGGAATGTCCCGAGCCAAATCCTCGACTTCTTGTTGGGCTCGCGAACCTCGCAGACCCACTTGTCGGCGTTGCGGCGCCGGACGCCCTTGTAGACCGGGTGCCGCGTCTCGTGAAACTTGGTCCGCCCGGCCCGCCGCTTCGGCGGGGCGGACCACACGGTGGCGTAGGCCTCCTCGTCCGAAGCCGACCGCCGGGCGATCGGCGAGTCCAAGGAGTCGCTGCTGAAGCCCTCCATTGCCGGTCGCTTGTGGAGTGTAATTGAGAGTTGCGAAGTGTTCGAGTTTGGAGCTGGGCGGTGGTAGTAACTGTGGCGTCGACTGCTGGGAGCGTGGAAGGAAGGGGGGGATTACTCAATTTAAGTGCGGGGAATTGGGTCGTTTTCTTACGCGGCACACGGAATGCCAGGTTGGGGCGGGATGTAGTGGAGCCAGCTGGGTAGCAGCCAGAAGGCCAGGACTTGGCAAACGGGCTGAGGGGAACGTGGCCTTGGGCTGGGATTTCTAGGAGTTAAAAATGGGGGTGATGTGACTGTGTGCCAACTAGCACTCGCTTTCGTGGACTGGTTCAGACTTCAAGGAAGGGTTCAGTGGGGGCCAGTTGAGGGAGGTTAATTCTGTTGGACTGCGACCTTGGGTAGGTGCGCGGTGGATTTGGGGGCAGGGTTGCTTTTTGACGGGCCTAGTTGGCACTTGGAGAAGGACCGAGACATCGACCATTTCCTTGCCGCGTGCTGGAAATTGAAAGGGTTTCTGAACAAGGGCATGAGAGTAGCCAGAATTCTACGACGGGGGGCGGGCTTCTATCACGTCTTCTAGCGAAGGAGATGTGTTTAGCGCTTCTTCAAGTTAGGAGGTGCAGATCGATGTAAGGGGCAACAAATATCATTCAATTTGTGGAAAGAAGGGAATTCGATCCATCCATAGTCCTGTAATTGTTTATATCATATATTTTGTAATATTTATCCAAGAATCAAACTCAATACCACTAATTACTAAGTAAAGAGATATAATTACTAAGACGAGCTCTGTAATTTGCTTCTTGTACAATGAAAGTGGAGTGGAAATTAGAAAAAAAAAAATTCTAACAATGCTATTCCATGATGTATGCAGCTTTTTATTTGAATGATTTTCAGATGAGGTTACTTTTGGCAACATTTTAAATATTAACTTATCTAACAAGCATCATAGAGTCCATCTAAAATTGTTTGTTAACTAAGTATTTGATTCCAAAATACTTAAGTCACAATGAATTGAGTAATATGTATATTTTTTTTCAGCATCTACCACCACATGCAACTCAGAGGGGACTTAAAATTTTCACTTTTCGTAATATTTGCTCTATTGTCATTTTAAGTAACTATTAGATTTATAAATTTAAGTTATTAGTAAATGTTAATAATGTCTATCAAATTATAACAAATTGCACAAAATTATAAGGTGTAAGCAATATTATCAATCTAGCTTGCAGGAAGGTGAGAATGATGCATCTTTATTGTTGATGTATAAAATCAGTCTTCATAGAATTCTTTTTTCTTTGGATGGTAAAGCACTTTTTCCTGTAATGAAACTCCCTGCTTCCCTACAAAAAAAAAAAAAAAAAAAAAAGCTTAAATGAGGAAAAAATAGATAAAATTATGGTTATTTTTATATACATTTGAATGAATTTTGTTTGAATTCAGACTCTTATTGAGTCCTAGTCTTGAAGAAATATTTTAACTAATTTTCTTATAAGATAAGATAGGTATGATCATATATATATATATATATATATAGAAAATCTTAATAAACTTAGATAGGATGGCTCCTACAATAGGGAATCCTTCTCTAATTAGCATTTTTCTTTTTTATATTTACTATAAATAAATAAGCCCACATTTATTTTTCAATACAAAATTCTCTTATTAACCTTTCATTGAAAAATTCACTCCCAAAATTGATAGAGAAACATCACTCTTTATTGGAAATACTATGGAAGGAAAAAAATAATAATGATATAATGACTTTTTTTCATTAGTCTTTTGGTCTCCTCCTTAGGTCTAATGTTGAGGAACAATTGATGTCTAATGTTTTAGTGGATTGGACTTTAATATTTAACCTTTATTGACCAGCCACATAATAATCGGTCCATAATACCAATATTTTTAATTGTTAATCTATAATGACTGTATGCATACTTATATTTATTACATGCTATAAGAAGATAACTATGTGCAAAATAAAGATAATTATATTTAGTTAAAAATAACCTTGTGTAATAAGAAAATAACTAAGTGCCGTGAAAAAATATTGTATATGTATATATAGTTATTACCTCACTGCTGTATATAGTAAGAATGATTAAAAATTAAAGAAATTTAGTATGCTGGATCGGATGTTATATGGCTAATTAATAGAGGTTAAATATTAAAATTTGGTTCACTGAAGGATTTAATTTGCTCTAATTTTTATTTTCAATGAGAAAGTTAGTTCTTATATTTTTTTTTTTGCCTAAATCAATATGTAAGACCATTCATGGCTCTAGAAATAGATTACTTAGGAATTTGTGCATGCATGTGTACAGATGGGCAAGGGCAATGTTATCTTCTACCGCACATCTTCGTTTTTAAAGAGGAGGCTTTTAGAGCTGGATTGTCCATCGTAGCTGGACTATCTTTTCTTTTCAAACACAATTAATTTCTGAAATTTTTAATGCCTATCCGTTTGAATCTCAGCAGGCATCCCTCTCTCCAATTCAGTTATGTTTGGTAGCTTGGCAAAGATATCGGGCAACTAAGTTTTTAACAATTTAAAATTTCTAATGGATAATAAAAACTTAAAATATATATTATATACTTGGAAAAACTTTGAACTTGGTCCTTTTCCCAATGGCGTGTCCAAAACGGGATTAACACCGCCCCTTTGAATCTAACCCATTCATGTGGTCATCTCCTCCAAGGCACCACATTATTAATAGGGGGGTTTAGTGGCCTCGCAAGTGGACCGGGTTAAACCAAAGAAAAAAAAAAAAAAATAAATAAAAAAACCAGCGTCCGGGGGGAACGCAAATGCATCAGAATCGAGAAGTTTCAATGCGGACCAATGCTCTGTTTGAAAAAAAAAAAAAAAAAATATATTTTTTATTAAAAAAATAAAAAATTATAATAAAATAATATTTTTATTATAAATAATTAAAAAATATTAATTTTTTTCTTGAAAAAATTAATATCTGAATGAAAAAAAAAAAAAAACATTTTGTTTTTTTTTTTAAAATCTTCGGCTGGAAAGAAAATTTTTAGGTAGGACTTATCATTTTTTTTTTTTTTTTTTTTATTTATTTATTTTTTTTTTTTTTTTCATTCAAATAGAGGCTAAGTAATGTCGTACAGGACAAACCGAGCCTTTTCTTTTTTTATTATTATTTTTATTTTGAGGTTCGGCCACGTCGCATAAGATATCTCAATGAGAGTCTGAGAGGAGGCGGTTCTAGCGACCAAATCAGACAGCTGGAAATCGGCTGCTTAAAGCTTTAAAGCCCGCGCAAACGCGTATGGGCACGGTGGGCGGTCGAGCACAGGGTGGGTCGCGTCGCAATCTCTTAACAACCAACTGCATCTCGAAACTCGTGTTGATGTCTCCTTTGGGCTTTCCGAAAGAAAAAGGCGCGCCCGCCTACCACTCACGGACCTCGTCCACCAAGGCCCAGATTGCAGCCGCTTACTGACACCAGGGTGCTGTTCCGTGCGCGCCTCGTGCTATAATAAATCGAGTCTCGAGTTGGTAGTCCGAGGACGCGCGGGGGATGGACGACGATTCCCGCACGTAATCTGGGGATAACGTGGGATCAGATGCGGCCACCGTCGCACCTGCTTTTTCTTTGTGGGTTGCAGATCATAGCCTCTTATGATGATGTACTTTGACCGACCGTCCCGTGCCTTGGACCCGGTCCGCTGCCTAAACATACCGCGTCATCGTCCACGCTATAAGAAAATGGCGAGCGTCTTGGTTTAGCCCAAGCAAGAAGAAGTAGAAGCAGCAGCAGAAAGTCTTTTGTTTTTCCATTGATTTGGGTTCCACGAGGGTTTATCCTCGTTTCATCCGGCGTGATTGAGATCTGGTAGACCCCTCGCGTGGTAGGGACCCAAGTCTCAGCCCACGCCCGGTTCTCAGGCAGCGACAGTGGCATTATTTATTCTCAATCAATTGCGTTGAATTTACTATCTAACGAGATATCAAGATATATATATATATATATATATATGATAAAATCTAAAATTCCATTGCATGGTGCTTTATGCTTACACATTCATATAAAGTCAAAATGTGCCAGTGCCAAGCTGGCTTTTTGTCACAATATCACATGGCCTCTAAGCCATGTTACTATCATCTGCTACAATAGAACGATATCAAGAGGGCATGGACATAGCTATTATAAATCCTGATCATTTTGTCCCTCAAGCTTATAAGACCGTTTGATAACCACTTCATGCATACTTTTATACTAGGAGTATGATCTGTGATAGGTGGAACGGTCTAATTAATCTTTCACCTCACCATTAGAGAAGAACATGTCGTCATCTCCATTGGAACAATTTTGGATATTGAGACTAGAGCTTACTTACAAGAATGATCCTCCTTGAAAGAAGGGAGCCATTTTTTTTTTCTCCGGCACTTGAGTTTGCTCTCTCCCACCTCACCTCACATGGTTTTGAGCCCAAGCCACCTCCCTTCTTTTGAAGTAGGATGGATACAAGGTTTGCCCTTGGCTTCCCCATTTTCTCTTTCTCACTTACTCGAGCATTGAAGGTCCTTGGCCAAATAGTCCCCAACACCCCTCATACTCTTCTTTTATCTTCGCAAGAGCATAAGTCCAAATGTAGAGCACCCCTTTGCATATATAGTTGCATTAATTAGAGTTCATTTTAGTTCCTAGCTCATCATCACTTTATCATCACTGTTGGCATTTGGGGTCTCTCAATTGGATTTTGATGCCATCAGATTGACATTGTTTATAGGAACTAAGGTAAAAGCTACGTTGTCTAAGACTTGCTCATCATTGTTGTCCTCTTGTGCCTCCCTAAGAGGCGTACTAAAGCTCTCAAGACTTGCTTAAACTAAGGTGCTAGCTCTTGATGGTCAACAAATTGTCATCAAGAGAGACAACATGATTTCAATTGGAATTGTAGTTGGTGAAGAGAGCTCCTCAATTAGAAAGGTATGTGCCAAGCAGTATAGAGCTAGTTAATCATAGAAATAGAAGACAAAGAAGATTATATCTTTCTTTGATGCTAATTTAGAGGGGAACCAAACCCCTCACAATGATGCATTAGTAGTTTTCATGATCATTGCTAAATACTAAATGAAAAGGATACTAATTGACAATGGAAGTTCAACTAATATTCTCTTTTTTGAAGTCTTTAAGAAGATGGGGATCAATGGAGACTACATGATGCCTTTTGATGGCTTTTTGGTTGGCTTTTCTAGGAGTTCAGTTTTAATCGAAGGGACTATTAACCTTTTAGTGACGCTCGAAAGGGAGTCTACTAAGCCATAATCATATTAAACTTTTTTGTATCGAAGGCTCCTTCAACTTATAATGCCATATTGGGGCATCACAACCTTAACGCATTTAAGGCCATGACATCTAGTTAGCATTCCACCATGAAGTTTCTAACCTCAAAATAAAGAATTTAAGGTAATCAAGTAGTTGTGAGGCAGTGTTATGTCACCATACTAATAATGAAGAATAAAGTAACTAAGTTTTTTTACCCTAGGAGGCCTTGATCAAGAACCTAATTAAGTCTAGACAACCTAACTAGAGAGCCTTGAGCTTTGAAGGATAGCACATCTACTATGGGTTAGCCTACTTTACACTCAAAAAGAGAGAAAAGAGAAAGAAAGAGAAAGAAAAACAAGAGAAGAAGAAAAAGTATAAGAAAAAGAAAAAGGACAAAAGAAAGAAAGAAAGAAAGAAATACTAAGTAACATCTTTATTTTATTGAATTAGAAGACGGTCTAAGGTCATAACATGTAAATTTAAAAGCAGCCTAAAGCCATTATATGTCAAATAAATACGCATGCATATTTGTATTCATTTGAAGCCATCTACATACCAAATGGTCGAGCTGTCATACATATATGTATGCTTAACCCCTATCTATTGGCCACTGACAAGCAAAGAATGGAAGAAAAAGAAAGGGATAAGGAAATGGATCAATGGAAGAAAAGGAGATAGTGAGAGTAGAGGAGAAAAATGAAGTAGAGGCGATACTTTATCAGCCTCTATGCCTACTACGATCATCCTTCCTACCTCACTTCCCTCCTTTGAGTGAGGTCCTGAGGTGACTATAGGACATAATCCTAGCCCTACTCAAAACTAGCAGTGAAAGTCTCTACAATTAGGCACATCAACTTGCTACTGAAAGTTTTGGACCATCGATATTCCTCAATAACCCAAACGAAAGTAGTTGTAATTAACTCCTCTCAAAGTCTCTTAATCTTTCAATGAAGCTTTAGAATTTCCTCCCATTGTTGTTACATTGTAACTCAGAGATAATGGAGATTAGGATGAGGCTTCTCCTTAGCTACATAGAAGATATAGGAGAGCAGGGGGTTGGTGGCACTCACTTCCCACTTCTTATCCTATATAGAGGGCAGGGGGGCGGGGGAGGGTAAGGATGGGGGACAAGGTTAATGATCAAAGTATTAGTGCCTTTGATACCATCCAAGTAATTAATAATAGCTACATTTGAGGCCTATAAAACATAGGCACTCAAGAATTGAAGAGTCACAATGTGGCTTTCTCCCACTGGTTTAGCCAACAACTCCATATGATGGTACCGAAACGTCATGGCTTACTCAAGTAATAGGCAATGGGACCGAAGCAGTGCAATTGATTGATGATTTCCTATCAGGTACACCTTAGACAGCTTCTCATCAAGACTAGTTCACATTATGCATTTGAAGCAGAGTCTTAACTAGGCTTGTCTATAACAACTATGAAACAAGATCCATGTACTTGAAGATTACTTAAAATAACTCTCCTCACCAAGCAAAAAGAAGGAGGTTCACTTCACTAGAGAATCGGCCTACTTGAAATAACTCTATTTGAAAAAAAAGAAAGTCGATATACCGAAGATTTTTGGAAGAACTCTCCTTATTAAGTAAGAGAAGATGGACTGTTCCACCATAGAGCTTATTTGTTTGAAAAAATTTTATTAATGAGAAAGAAAAAGTGAATTGCTGGAAGATTGCTCAAAAAAAATTTCTTTGCCAAGTAAGAAAAAAGCAACTACTTTATCAGAGAGTCAACCTACTTAAAAGAATTCTATTTAAAAAAAATGAGTGTGGATATACCATGAAATAATTCTTCTTACCAACTAAGAGGTGAAGGTCAGCTCTACCATAAAACCAGCTTACTTATAAGAACTTTATTCGAAATAAAAAAAATAGATACACCAAAGATTGTTTAGAAGAACTCTCTTCACTAGGCAAGAGAAGAGTATTTGCTTCACTAGAGAACCAACCTACCTAGACGAATTCTACTTGAAAGAAAAAGAGAGTAGATACATCAAAGCTCACTTGGGAGGACTCTCCTCGTTGAGTAAGAAAAGGGGATTCGCTCTATCAGAAACCAAGCTTACTTGATAGAACTTTACTCAAAAGAAAGAAAGAGCAAATACATTAAGGACTGCTTGAAAGAACTATCCTTAATTATCCTTACTGAATAAGAAAAAGAGGCCTACTGCACTAAAGAGCTATCCTGCCTGAAAAATTTTACTTGAAAAAAAGATAATGGATTATTAGATGACTATTCAGAATAACTCTCCTTTCCTAGCAAGATAAGAGGGTTTACTTCATTGGAGTCATTCAGCTAAAAAAAACTCTACGTAAAAGAAGAAAAGGAGAAATATATTGAAGATTGCCTAAAAAAACTCTTCTCATTGAGTAAGAGGGGGGGTTCATTTCATTAGGGAGCTAGCTTCCCTAAAAAACTTTATTTGAGAGAAAGAGAAAATAAACTGATGAATAAAGGCACTATTTTGAAAAGTTTCTCTCTGTTAGGTAAAGAAAGAGAGTGTTACATCACCCTCAAAGAAGATCCCTTCTCTCAAAAGGAGGATTAAAAAGTACTTCTACTAAAGGTTCGATCAACTCAAGAAGAGTCTTCTCCAAGCCCAGAAATAAAGTAAAAATGATGCATTCATTTTGCTTATAATAGTTCGAAAGACTACATTTTTCCTAGAAGTATCTTCTTTCTCCTCTGAGAAAAACCTTCAACCAATAGGACTAAAAAAGCTACCCTTGACAAAAAGAGATCAAGCATCAAAATATAGAAAAAAAGAGAAAAAGTTATCATTTGGTCATTTGTATAAAAAAAAAGTGAGCCAATCCCTTCTAAAGGAAAAAAAAGTATTCAATTCATTGAGCCATCAAGCAAAAAATAAGAAAAACATAAAGAAGCACCATATGAAATATTTAAAAATAAAAACAACCATACATCATATCCAAAAGAAGAAAAGACAAAGATAAGAAAATAGAGGTTGGCTACCATTAGAAACCCATATGGTAAAGAAACAGTTTAGGCAGAACTTGAATTAGAGGGCATTGTAGACCTTTTAGCAAGTTGTGGTGCTTTTTTTCTTCTTCTTCTTATTTGGAGAAATAATCACTAACAATGGTCCCACCTTAGTCTCATTTGATGGCCCAATCCTAGCCAGAGTTGATGAAATGGCCAAAGATACATGACGGCTCCCCTTCAAGCTGCTCTCTTCTTCTGAGTTAGTTTAGATGACCAAGATTGCCATATCCATGGTTGCCTCTACTATATAGTATATGGACCGCCTCAATGTCTTTCAAAAATAAAAAGTTTAAATCAGGATATCTAACCATGGTCTATGTTGCAACACTTTACCACATCATTAAGAAAGCTTCGGTAGAGCTATTTTGGAGATCAACCTAAGCTCTAGTGATACCTTGAATTCCTTCACTATTGTCTTCACACTCCTCTTTATAGAAGTGAATGCTCCTTAGACAGAATCACCTCCGCATGAGCCTTCATCACCTTGACTTCAGTGGCTCATACCTCAGCCTTTAGTCTAACAATCTTGACTTTTGCCTTAATCGCTTTTGCTTAGACCCTTATTGCTTTGACTTTTACCTCTGCTAGCTTCATTGCAAGTCTTTTGGCCTCAATTTTGAGCCTCTTCACCTCTACTATAGGCGTCGGGCCTCTTAACCTCCTATTACATGTTATATAGACTCTTCTTTATCTTCTTGACCTTTATTGAAGAGTCTCTCACCTAGTGATTTTGCCCAAAGAGGATAAGCATACACCTAACGAAAAGCATGCGGGCAAAAAAGTTGACATTCCTTAATTCCCAATCGAAAAGGGCCTCCAAATATTTAGTCTATTGGAAGCATTATGCTAGTGGCCATAATGTATACAACTGAGCTACGCCACATAATCTCTTTGGAAAAATAATTAGGTGTAGTGGTGTTGTAACCCAATGCTAAAATGCATGGGAAAATATGGGTTGTGGGTCTATCCGAGTTGGGATTGTGCTTATTGGAAGATGAGAAAGAGATGCCTAACTTACAAATAGGAAGGCTCAATTTGGATCAACAAAAACTTGAAGACTCACCAAAGGAGAAGAATTGTGCCACCCAAGCAATAAAGCTAAGGAGGCTGTAGAAGTAGGAATGAATCTCGATGAGGCTGAAGGTGACCCCTCCACATAAAGTATCATCCTCTTAAGTTGTGCGAGTGAAGGATTGGGTAACATCAAACTATCATCAGTTGCGTTTCTCTCACTAGTCCTTCTTTCTTGTTTCTTTATGATAGAATGCTTCAAAATTTGCGCTAGTGAAAATTTGAGAAGATCCATTCTCAATGAAGCAATGAACCTTAAGAACCAATGCTAACATCTACCTAAGGAGAAAAAAAAGAAAGAATTAGTGCCAAAGAAAGATCAAGAAAGAAAAACGTGCTCATGAAGCACTGAAGATTAGAAAAGTTAAAGAAATCAGAAAATCTAAAAGTTCTAGAAGCATTGAAAGTTAGTACAATAGAAGAACAATTAAAGGATTAAGACATTTTCTTTTAAAGGCATGAACTATTACTCATTAGCCACCAATCACATGCTCTATTTAAAGTCGTGATACTCCTCTCGCTCACTTAATGCAAAAGGAAGCAGTAGAAAGCCTGCCCCATCAGAAGGGCCCAAAAGGAAACACAGCCCTCGCAATTTTCATCGTTGCCATAAGATCCTAAGAAAGTATTTTCTTGATTTTCTACTAGAAAAGCCTAGTAGTTGGTGCTCTAGGCCTAACAAATGCTCCTATACCACTAAAGCAAAGCATGAAACAGAACCAATAGCTTGACAAAATTCTATCTTACAAAAGAAAAGCGAGAACTCATAGAGGCCCTTTGCTAAATTCTTAAGAAAGCTGCTAAGCCCATGGCTTAGTATCAAAGGAGAGTTAAAAGCTCATTTTAAAAGGGCAATCTCATTTAGGCAAAATTGATGCTTGCTTTGATTTACTCCCTCACCCTAGCATGCTTGCTTGGCCTCAAAAGTGAGGGGCATATAATGAAGACAAATTGAATTGACATTAAGTTGGTCTTTTATTAAAATACCATGTAGTCTCTAGGCTACGTTATCGCCATCTACAATAATTGGACAATGTCAAACAAGTATAGCTAGCATAACCCTTAACTATTCTGTCTATCAAACCTATAGAAAAGCCTAGACAATATAAGAAGGACTACTCACATAATCCTCTCTCATCTTGAAGCAAGATGGCTAGAAGTTTTGCCTTTGATCTCTTCATCTTCTCCTCCTTACTAACATAAGCATTATAGGGCTTGAGCCGAGCAACCTTGAAACCCCTAATGCTTTTTTTCTATTTTTTATATAAGTTTTAGTCCAATGTTGAATGCCTATCCATAGGATCAGATTGACTAAGATCTACTTTAATTTTTAGCTCATCAGTCATACCATCATCTTTATTATTGTTTAGAATCCTTCAATTAGATTCTGACACCATCACATATTTTTATTACTTGAGAGAAAATTTAGTTTTAAAAGGATGTACAATGCAAGCAATAAGAAGGATTCAAGCACCAAAGTTAATAAATGTTAAAGTTAGAGAAAAAGAGAAATTGATAAATTAGAGGTGATAACATAGTGAAGCCACAGAAGTAGTATGAAATAGTATGCATGTGTGCAAGACTATAGATAATCCTAATTATAAAATTTATTTAATTTGTGTCTAAGGACCTTCAATGATAAAATTTATAGTTGAAGATCAAGATTTTATTATTTTCCATAAAGTAAAGTTGGCTTGGAAATAGCTTTTGTCTTTGTGTTAGCTTAATAGTCAAGCCCCTGTTTTTCAAATGGAGGTTTTGGTATTTCAATCAGGAGAAGTGTTATACCTCAAGATTTCCCTCAATGTATGAATGGAAATTTTGGTTTGAGCTCTAAACTAGTCCAAATATTTATGTATATGTGGGTTTCCTTTTAAGGTTTTAAAAAAATAAAGTATCTCAAAAGTAAGCTTTGTGAATAGGTTTGGAATTGGCTAGGTTGAGCAAACTGTTAGCTCAAACCCAATCTTTTATTTTATTTTTATTTTTAAGGTAAGCTTTGAGTTTTTTTCAAAATTTAGGTTCAACTCAAAACCCAACTAAACCAATTCACAATAGCTTATTCGAACCAAAAATTAAATTAATAAAATTAATATTTGCATAAAACAAATAATGTTTAAAATAACTTTATTTAATTATTTTTAAAAATTTATTAACTACTCTTACATAATTGATATAAAATGTATTATAAGATTTTTTAAAATTAGATTTAGATCGGATTCAAATCTAATTAAGAACGAACTTTTTGAATTTTTTTTGGTCTTAAGCTTTGGATTGGGTCAAGTAATGGTCTATACTTGATCTGAATATTTTTTAGCTTTAACTTTTATTATTGCCAGATGATCCTTCTCGAACATTTGCGAGCGTATGGTCACCTTCTCCAGCGAGCCCGGAATCTTTCGACGAGCTTCTCGCATCTGGAAGCGTACAAAAAGTCTCGGAGATCAAAAATTTTGGGAGGGACCCTCGATGCTCAAGTCAGTGCTCTGGGCAACATTCGAAGCTTAAGAAAGCTCGAAAAAGAGAGAAAAACTTAAAGAAGAGCCCTCTGTAAGCAAGAATGAGTGTGTGTTATTGTAGGTTACCTCATCGAGGGTCCTTCTTACCCGTTTTATTTATCTTTCGACTCTGTGTGGCTTACCTGAGAAGCTTGGAGCCTTGTCGTCTAGTGAAGAAATGAATCACGTGGAGCCTCATTAAAGTGAGTGGCTACAGTTAATGGATCCATAAGATAACGTGATGAATAACCTCTCCACCATGCTCAGCACTATTTGAAGAGTCCTATGTCCATAGGGCCTACGTGCGTTCGAGCCACACCCTCCTAATTTTGTTGACACTAGAATGGATGGTGAAAAATCCTATCCTCTCGGTAGTGGTTCACCTCCCATAGGCTATGATATACCTATTTGAACCCATAACATCATGTATTGTCCTTGCCATGGAATTACTAGTACAGCCCTCATCAATGGCCTTGGCATAAAGTCAATGGACCTCCTTCATGCCACCAGGCCTTGCTCCTACCATAGAATCACTTGGCTTGGTCTCCCAAAATCCTAAGAGCGAACGCTTTGGACGATGAAGGACTAACCTCTAGCTTCTAGTTGGGACGGAGGGAGGTGAGCTTGACGAACACTACAGGAAAATTCAGAAATAGCGACGCATTTTTGCGTTAATAAATTGTGACCAAATTGCGACAACACAGCGAGAAAAACAAATAGCGACACCATTAGCGACGCAATAAAAATGCGTCGCAATATAGCGACGCAAAAACCAAAAAATTAAAAAATTTGTTAATATAGCGACGCAGTTATTGCGTCGCTATTTCACGACGCAATAGCGACGCATATAACAAAAAAAATATAATTTTTAATATAGCGACGCATTAGCGATGCAAAAACTAGAAAATTAAAAAAATCGTTAATATAGCGACGCAGCGATTGCGTCACTATTTAGCGACGCAATAGCGATGCATATAACAAAAAAATAAAAAAAATTAATTTTTAATATAGCGACGCATTAGCGACGCCGAAACCCAAAAAATTTTAAAAAATTCGTTAATATAGCGATGCAATGATTGCATCGCTATTTAGCGATGCAATAGCGATGTAAATACTAAAAAAATAAATAAAAATTAATTTTTAATATAGCGAGGCAAAAACTCAGAAAATTAAAAAAAAATCTTGAATATAGCGACGCAATGATTGCGTCGCTATTTAGCGACGCAATAGCGATGCATATACTAAAAAAAATAAAAAAAATTTAATTTTTAATATAGCGATTCAAAAATCTAGAAAATTTAAAAACAAATCGTTAATTTAGTGATGCATATGATAAAAAATAAAAATAAATTTAATTTTTATCGTGGTTGTGGTCGGCAACCACAGCCGTGGCCTGGCCATGGTGGCCAGGCCATCGGTAAAAAAAAAGGGTTTTTTTTCAACAACCCCTCCCGTGAAAAAAAATATAAAATATAAAGTGGTTCCCCTCCTTTCTTGCCGGCCATGACAGTGTCCGTCGTCGAACATCGCTGATCGGGATAATTACTTGGATCGCTCGCAATCGTCGGATCATTGCTGATTGGATGAATCGCAACCGTCGGATCGATCATCGCCGATTGGGATCATGGCTTAGATCGATCGCAACCGTCGGATATCATCGCCGATTGAATGGATCGCAACCATCGGATCGATCATCACTGATTGGGATCATGGCTTGGATCGATCGCAACCGTTAGATATCGTTGCCGATTGGATGGATCGCAACCGTCGGATCGATCATCGCCGATCGGGATCATGGCTTGGATCGATCGCAACCATCGGATCATCGCCGATCGGTTGGATCGCAACCTTTGGATCGATCATCACCGATCGGGATCATGGGTTCAATCGATCGCAACCGTCGGATATCGTTGCCGATTGAATGGATCGCAACCGTCGTATCGATCATCGCAGATCGGGATCATGGCTTGGATCGATCGAAACCGTCGGATCGTCGTCGATCGGATGGATCACAACAGTCGGATCGATCATCGCTGATCGGGATCATGGCTTGGATCGATCACAACCGTTGGATCATCGCCGATCGGTTAGATCGCAATGGTCGAATCGATCATCGTTGATCGGATCATGGCTTGGATCACTCACAACCGTCGAATATCATCGCCGATCGGATGGATCGCAACGGTCGGATCGATCATCGTCGATCGCAACGGTTGGATCATCGATTGCAACTATCGGATATCATCGCTGATCAGATGGATCGCAACCGTCGGATCGATCATCGCCGATCGGGATCATGTCTTGGATCGATCGCAACCGTTGGATCATCGCCGATCGGTTGGATCACAACCGTTAGATCGATAATCGCTGATCGGGATCATGGCTTGGATCGATCGCAACCGTCGAATCGTTGCCGATCGGTTGGATCGCAATGGGCGGATCGATCATCGCCGATCGGGATCATGGCTTGGATCGATCGCAACCGTCTGATATCGTCGCCGATCGGATGGATCACAACGATCGGATCGATCACCGCCGATCGGGATCATGGCTTGGATCGATCACAACCATCGGATCGTCGCCGATCGGTTGGATTGCAAAGGTCGGATCGATCATCACCGATCGGGATCATGGCTTGGATTGCTCGCAACCATCGGATATCATCGCCGATCGGATGGATCGCAACCGTCAGATCGATCATCACCGATCAGGATCATGGTTTGGATCACTTGCAACCATCAGATATCGTCGCCGATCGAATGGATTGCAACCATCGGATCGATCGTCACCGATCGGGATCATGGTTTAGATCAATCACAACCATCGGATCGTCGCCGATCGGTTGGATCGCAACTGTCGGAGATCGATCATCGCCGATTGGGATCATGGCTTGGATCGGTCGCAACCGTCTAATATCGTCACCGATCGGATGGATCGCAACCGTCGGATCGATCATCGTCGATCGAGATCATGGCTTGGATCGATCGCAACCGGCGGATCGTCGCCGATCGGTTGGATCGCAACGGTCGGATCGATCGTCGCCGATCGGGATCATGGCTTAGATCGCTCGCAATCGTCAGATATTATCGCCGATCGGATGGATCGCAACCGTCGAATTGATCATCGCCGATCGGGATCATGGCTTGGATCACTCACAACCGTCGGATATCGTCACCGATCGGATGGATCGCAATGGTTGGATCGATCATCATCGATCGGGATCATGGCTTGGATTGATTGCAACCGTCGGATATCATCGCTGATCGAATGGATCATAGCCGTCGGATCGATCATTGCCGATCGAGATCATGGCTTTGATCGATCGCAACCATCGGATCATCGCCGATTGGTTGGATCGCAATCGTCGTATTGATCATCACCGATCGAGATCATGGCTGAGATCGATCGCATCCGTCGGATCATCACCGATCGATTGGATCGCAACGGTCGGATCGATGATCGCCGATCGGGATCATGGCTTGGATCGATCACAATCGTCTGATATCATCACCGATCGGATGGATCACAACGGTCAGATCGATCATTGCCGATTGGGATCATGGCTTGGATCAATCGCAACCGTCGGATCGTCGCCGATCGGTTGGATCACAACGGTCGGATCGATCATCGCCGATCAGGATCATGGCTTGGATCGATCGCAACCATCGGATCGTCGCCGATTGGTTGGATCGCAACGGTCGGATCGATCATCACCGATCGGGATCATGGCTTGGATCGATCGCAACCGTCTGATATCATCGCCGATCGGATGGATCACAACCGTCTGATATCGTTGCCGATCGGATGGATCGCAACCGTCGGATCGATCATCGTCGATCGGGATCATGGCTTGGATTGCTCGCAACCGTCGGATATCGTCACCGATCGGATGGATTGCAACCATTGGATCGATCATCGCTGATCGAGATCATTGCTTGGATTGATCGCAACCGTCGGATCGTCGCCGATCGATTGGATTGCAACGGTCGGATCAATCATCGACGATCGGGATCATGGCTTGGATCGATCGCAACCGTCGGATCATTGCCGATCGGTTGGATCGCAACGGTCGGATCGATCATCGCCTATTGGGATCATGGCTTGGATCGATCGCAACCATCTGATATTGATAAATGCATAAATAATTATCATTAAACCTATTAATTAATAATTTAACATACCTATTATTATTTAATATTTTAATATTTTATATAATATTTTAGTAAAAATCTTATCAACTTAAAGAGCTCGATTTTAGGAAATTAATGACGCAAACGGCACTCAAATCGGATTTAAGATGAGTCATGAATTAATTTTTCATTGATTTATCTGTTTCAGCATGCATTTTAAAGCGAAGTCGGCAAACCCAGTGCCGACTTCATCATCTTCTCAGCAAGACTTCCCTGTTTTTGCACGATTCTTCTTCGATTTAAATTCAAATCTTTTTCTCCATCAATTAAGGAATAAATTGGATAGGAAGTTATCAAATTGGAAGAATTAAATTCATTTAGAAGGAATTTTGATTTTATCCATGATTTCTCTGAGATTTTCTCCGTGTAAAGCCGTTGGTTCTCCGCGTCGTCTGCAACAGAACGTCGTTGCTCTCCGTGTCTGGGCCTCTACAAATAGCAGCAAGGAGGAGTCCTTGGGATCCATCCATGGTTCGTAAGCAAGGAGGCAGCTGTTCCCAGTCCTCAAAGGTTGTTCGGGGTTTCTGCGTCCGTGGAGGTTGCTGTTCTGTTTCCTGAGCAATCCGGCAATTTCTAGCCGCGAGGGAGACGTCCGTGGAGGTTGATGTTCTGCTTCGAAGAGGTTCTATTCGTGGCTTCTGGCTTGGAGGCGTCTTCAGTTCAGCTCGGTTCAGCCTGTCTTCAGTCCATTTCATCTGGTCTTTGATTTGATTTATAAAGAATTTGTTGCTCTCTTGTTGCTATCAGAAATTTAAACTCTTTTATTTTAGATTTTAATATGCACTCTTGGATGTTATTGAAATAAAGCTTTATGCATATTTAATTGTTATTAAATTCTATTTAAGTGAAAATAATTTAGACTAATTTATTCTTAAAAAGAATGGGCTGTGATCTACGGGTACGAGCCGTGCTCTTATAAGATAAACCATATCTTATTATTTTGCACTACTAATTATCTACTTAGTTATCTATTTAGTTAAATTTATAAATTTATTTCAAGATAATCGCTAAAGTCCCTATGGAATCGATCCCTTACTCTCGCTATTCTAATAGTGAAATTAAGGTGTTTTAATCGTTGCGCTACGACACGCATCAGATTTTTAGCGCCGTTGCCGGGGACTTAAGTGTGTTATTTTAAAAAAAATAAAATATAAAAATTAAAAAAATATAAAATATAAAAAATTAGATTAATTTTCTCTTAATTTTTGAATAGTTATTGTGTCTTTATTTTATTTCCTTAATTGTTAGAATTGCATATTTTCTTTTTAACATTTAAAAAAATTATTACTTTCCTTTTTGCCACAATCCAATTTTAACCTAATCAAATTTTCCTTTTAATTAACTTATCTAAAAAAACCTGAAAGAAAACCCTAAGACACCTTCCATAAATATAATTAATTTAAGAAAATAAAATAAAAAAATTATAAAAATAAAATATATAAATAAAATAATTATTTTATTTCTATGCTTAGATTGACTCAGGTGGATTTATTTTTTGTAAAACTCAAAATTCTTCTATTGACATCTCATAATTTATTAGGAAATTAGAAACCTAATCACAAAAATCTTTTTTTAAAAAAAATAAATAATTAGATTAATTTTGTTTGATAATTTCAAGAGTTGAACATCTGTTTGTTGCATAGCATTATCATAATTAACTTTAAGGGCACAAACCCCTAATCAAGATAAGGTGGGGATTTCATCACCCTTCCTTAGCCCACAAACCACATCCTTCATTCTACATTAACCCAAACCTTTAACTCTAAAATTAATTAGACATCAGCCCCTAAGGACTTCGAGCTCAATAGGACAAGGCGGTCTTGGAAGTTAGGAGCTATCTTGATCTAAGGTAAACCTAGAATAGAGAGTCTAATCTTTACTAACTTGATTGCTAAGAATTATTAAACCCTAATTAAATTATTCATTCCTCTTAGTTCTAGGAATTTTTAGGGTATTTTCTTTAGAATCTCCCTCTTTTTCTTCTATTAAAATAATAATAATAATAAATAAATAAAAATTGAATTATTGTTTGCTTTAGAGTCATTGGTAGGGTGTATGCTTGGTCGCCGATCGTTGCAACCCAACCTTATACCCTTAGATCCTGAAATAGAAAGAACTATCAGAGCAAACAGACTCAGAATTATGGATCCTAATAACGAAAATAATCAACCACGACAGTTAAAAGAGTATTTCACTCCTTCAAGGTATACCTACTCTCCCTGCATTCAAGTGCCTCCAGTAAAGGCTATCCAATATGAAATTAAGTCAAGTGTAATCCAAATGTTACCATCTATCTATGGACTTACAAATGAGGATCCCTATAAACACTTAGATAAATTCTTGGAAATTTGCTCAACTGTCAAGATTCAAAATTTCTCCGATGATGCACTTAGTCTTAAGCTATTCCCTTTTTCCCTAAAAGATAAAGCCAAGTATTGGTTAAATTCATTATATACTGTTATAATTTCAACTTGGGATCATCTTCAGAGAGAATTTCTTAAGAAATATTTTCTTATAGGAAAAACGAATCAAATTAGAAAAGCAATAACAAGTTTTTCCCATATAGATGGAGAAATGTTCCATGAGACATGGGAGAGATTTAAAGAACTGATTAGAAAATGTCCACATCATGCTATACCCAAATGACAACTGGTTCAGTGCTTTTATGATAGTTTATCAGAAAAGCATCGGCAAATGGTTGATGCTTCATGTGGTGGGACATTTATGCTAAAAAATGAACATGAAGCTTGGCAACTCTTTGAGACATTGAGTGAGAATTCATTACATCACATGTCAGTTGCTCATCAAGACCCTCCCATAGGACATAAAAGAGGTGGAATATATGAAATAGGTCATTCTACATATATCTATACTAAGGTAGGTGAATTATCCCATAAACTTGACCAAATTCTACAAGTTGGGAACATCTCTTCCCCATCTACTCAATTATATGAGGTCTGCATAATTTGTTCGAATCCAACCCATTCTATAGGTGAATGTCCAGCTGCATATCAATTTCCTAAACTTGTTCAAGAGCAAGCCCACCAAGCCCAAACCCGATTAGCTCCTAGAACAGGAAATGATCCATATGCAAATACTTACAATCCTGGCTGACGAAATCACCCAAATTTTTCTTGGAAACCTCAACCTGTAGCCAATTCATTATCGATCAGACCTAATTATCAAGAAACCAATTTTAGAAGCATGTCATTTTCACAATACCCAAACATCCCACAACCTCCACCGAATAATCATTCTACTTTCGAAGACAAAGTGTTACAAGCATTGAAAGGGCTAGAAATGAATACTCAAATCCTTCACTCCCATACACAATCTATTGCAAAACTAGAAACTCAGATAGGTCAATTAGCCACAGCATTCAGGAGAGGGAGGAGGGTGTACGGGGAAGCCGTCAGTGTTTTTCTTGGAGATTCTGTTCCAAGGCGTCCGTGGGATTCGTCCTTTGTTCGTGGCTTGGAGAAGATGTTCGTGGAGAGAGCTATGTTCCCAGGTGCTGCATTCGTGGTTCGTGAAGTAGCCGTCCGTGGGCTCCGCGTCTGTGGCCGTTGCTCTGTTCCAAGGAGCAAGCAGCTGTTCCTACTCTGTTCCAAGCCGTGAATAAGTTCTGCTCGTGCCCTGTTCGTGCCGTGGAGGAGGATCTGCTCATGCATCCGCTCATCCTCTGTTCCGTTCGTGGATTAACAGACTCCTGTGCGTGCCTTCTGTTCCGTCTGTGGCTTTGAAGGAGCTCTGTTCCCATGACGAGTTCATGATTCGGGAGGCAAATGCAGAGGAGGGAGAAAGTCTTCATCACCAGTTCAGCCCGGTTTGATTTAGGAGAATTTATTGATTTTTGTTGCCTTCTTAATGTTAGCAAATAAAACTCTTCTATGCACTCTTAGATGTTATTAAAATAAAATTTCTATTTATGTTTAATTATTATTAAATTTTATTTAAGTAAAAATAATTTAGACTGATCTATTCTTAAAAGGGACGGGCCGTGATCTACGGGTACGGGCCGTGCTCTTATAAGATAGACCATATCTTGATTATTTTGTACTACTAATTATTTATTTAGTTAAATTTATAAATTTATTTTAAAATAATCGCTAGAGTCCCTGTGGAATTGATCCCTTACTTTCACAATTCTAATAGTGAAATTAAGGTGTTTTAATAATTGCGCTACGACACGCATCAGATTTTTGAATTGCAACCATCTGATATCGTCACCGATCGGATGGATCGCAACCATCGGATCGATCATCGCCAATCGGGATCATGGCTTGGATCGCTCGCAACCGTCGGATATCATCGCCGATCAGATGGATCGCAACCGTCGGATCGATCATCGCTGATTAATAAACTAATATTGCGACGTATAATGGATGCGTCGCAATATTAGTTTATTAATTTAAAACTAATATTGTGATGCATTCATTATGCGTCGCAATATTGCGATGCATAGTATTGCAACGCATTCATTATGCATCGCAATATTGCGATGCATAGTATTGCAACGCATATACTATGCATCGCAATATTAGTTTAAAATTAATAAACTAATATTGCGACGCATTCATTATGCGTTGCAATATTGCAACACATTCATTATGCATCGCAAATTAGTTTATTAATTTAATATTACAAAAATTAGTTTATTAATATTAGTTTTAAATTAATAAACTAATATTACGATGCATTTTATGCGTCGCAATATTGCGACGCATAATGAATGCATCGCAATATTGCGATGCAAATCTAATGCATCGCTAATTTTTTGCCAAAATGCTTATTGGCGGCAACTTAGCGACTTAATCAGCGATGCATAATCAGCATCGCTGATTAGCGATGTATTAGCAACACAATTATCCGTCGCTAATCCTAATTCATAAAACCCTCCCCCTCTTCTTCTTACTCCTCACGAGCCTGAACCCCCCCTCCCGTTTTCTCCTTTCTCCTCCCTCTTCCTCATCTCCGGTGGCTCTCTGGCGACTCTCTCGCACCCGACGACCTCGCCGGCGTGGGTTATTTTCAGGTACCCCTCCCTCCCTCCCTCCCCCATATTAAAAAAAATTGGTATGAGGGGGTTTTTTTTCCCACCCCCCTCCTGTTCCGGCCACGGCTGTGGCCGGCAACTCGGTGGCCTGGCCACGGAGGCCAGGCCACCAAAAAAAAAATTAACAGAGGGAAACCCCCCCCTCCAGTCTTCTCTGGCCACGACTGCGACCGTGGCCAGTCGTGGCCTGGCCATAGTGGCCAGGCCACGAAAAAAAAATTTAATAGGGGGGGAAATCCCCCCCTCCTATCTTCTTCGGCCACGGTCGCGGCCGTGGCCGGTCGTGGCCTAGCCACAGTGGCCAGGCCACGGAAAAAAAAAATTTTAACACGGGGGGTTTGGGCCCCCCCCTCTCGTCTTCTACGGCCATGGCCGGTCGTGGCCTGGCCACAGTGGCCAGGCCATGGAAAAAAAAAATTCAACACGAGAAGTTTGGCCCCCCCCCTCCCGTCTTCTTCGGCCACGGCAGCGGCCGTGGCCGGTCGTGGCCTGGGCACAGTAGCCAGGCCACGGATAAAAAAAATTAACACAGGGAGGGTTAAATTTATTATTAAATATTTATTAAAAAATTATGGATTAAATTATTTAATTATTATTATTAAAAATATTATTAGTAAGCTGTTTTGATATTTTAATCTTAATAAATTATTCAAATATATTATTATATCAATTAAATTTAGAAAACCCCTATAGTAATATTATTATATCAAATAAATAACGACTACAATCTAGTTGAAGTAAACCATCGACGAAGATTGCAGAAATATGAACCATTCATCCTTGCATCCCAAGCTCAGCAAGTGTTTTACTGCGGATATCCAAGTTTGCGCAACGATAAGTGAGATTGGTGGGCTGTTTCTAAAATCGTCTCACGTTCAACAATCGTATTAGACGAGAGTTCATCAAGTCAATTAGCCGAGTGCCCTGCATTTCAAGAGGATGAGATGGAAATGCATGCAATTGAGGACGACACAAAGGCTCATGAAACATCACTTAGAGATCCAAATGGTGGTGTCCAAGAAATTGCGGATCCAAATGTTCAGTTTCGTTCCGATGATAATGAAATTGAATCGCAGTCCGATACGGCGTCGGATGTTGAACCAATATTTTACGAAACAAATGAAACCGACTAAACATAGAGGTTTTTCAAATTCAATTTATTTTTATAAATGTTATATTTTTACATATTTAATCATTAATCATAATTACATTCATGAATCTTTAGTATTTTTAGTATAACGGGCCGAGGTAGATCTATCGGCAACAGACAGAGTGAGCATAGACGTAGCCTGCCGCATCAGATCCCTTGAGCTTTGGAGATGGAGAGTTCGGATCTCCACACATCGCACTGCCTCCGATCTCTCCAGCCATCAGCGGTGATCCTGTATTAGTATTATCATCCAGCCGATCAGCACATTCCTCCGAGAGTTTATCCACCATCGGTCGCACCGTACTTGGACTGGATGCTCATGGGCTGTAAGTATATACTAATTGTAAATATATCGTTTATGTTTTTAAGCCAATTACTTATAAACATGTATTTTTTTAACAGATTTTTTGAGCAGCATCATGTATCGAGCCAGATCAGCTCCATATTTCAGAGGCGTGCTGATCCCAGTGGCTATGATTGGCGCCATGTATCTGCAGCCACGAGGGAGTTTTATTTTTTAGAGTTTCAGGTAAACTTATTAAATACAATTTATCACTGATATAAAATTTCTTAATCTTAATAAATTCTGAAACTAACTGTTTATTTCAATGCAGAAAAAGTATACGTGGGACCCTGCCATCCATGATGCCATTAGGGCAGCATGGAATGCTCTTACGGCATGCCGATACTTCGACATGCTTCATCGTTGGAGGACATCGGGTGAGCGTCCTGCGCATGTGCCGGAGGGTATTTGGCACGAGTGGCAGCACGCATGGCAGTCTGATTGCTGGCGCAGGAGGTCCGCATCAGCCAGCACGAACCACCGATCCGAGAGGGGCGGTCCTGGCACGGGTCTCTCCCGCCACACTACGGTGTCCATTTCGATTCAGGAGCACAGACGCTGTATGGTAAGAAAACATAAATAATTTATTTACTAATTTAGTTATTTACAAATACTTATATTTATATCAATTTTTCTTTCTGTTGTTGTAGTCTGAACAGGAGGGCGGAGATCCTGGTGAGTTTCGTTTATTCAGGGTAACACACACCAGGAGTGACGGTTCCTGGGTCGATACATGATCACGGGAGGTTGCGGTAAGAAATTAGCTTTATATTATATCTATTTAATTTCTAAAATTTTATTTAGAAAAATTTATTAATTCATTTATTGTTGATTTTATAATTCAAAGGCACGAGTCGAGGAGCTTCAGTCCCAGGCATCGCAGGTCGACTCCACTGATGGGGGACCGCCCGTCGAACTCTCATCAGAGGAGAGTCAACATGTGTTTGTGGAGGCTGTTGGTGCCCAGCCACAAGACCGCAGGGTCTATGGTCTGGGCACTACAGCTTATGCATATTTTCCCCATCAAGCCTCCAGTTCGCGCTATTCTGGCGATATTCCTGCCGAGCGTTTAGAGGACATTCGAAGATCTATTACGGAGGAGGTTCGGCAGGAGGTTCGGTAGGACGTTCAGCAGGAGTTCGACCAGCACACGGAAGTCCTTCAGCATGAGCTCTCTGACATAAAAGAGCAGATGCGTCACATGCGGGTTTGGTTAGCCGCATGTCGCAGGATTTCCGCCACCACGTTATTATGATAGTGGAGATTCTTGATATATTTTTTTCTTTACTTTTTATGTGTTGTACATGGAAACTTCAAAATTTTTATATATTAATTATTTTTAGAAATTTAATGATGAATGTTTCGATCAATATTAGTGTTTCAATCAATATCAGTGTTTCGATCAATATTTTTGTAAATTTAGCCGTTTTAATTTTTAATATTTTATATATTTTTAAAAAAATTTAATTAGCGACGCATTAGCAACTGAAATTGCATCGCTAATATTCTAAAATATTATTATTAAATATTGCGATGCAATCGAATGCATCGCAATATTAAATTTAACATTTTTAATTTTTAATTTTTTTATTTTTTAAAAAAATTTAATTAGTGACGTATTAGCGACTGAAATTGCATCGCTAATATTTCTAAAATATTATTATTAAATATTGTGATGCAATGTCTTAGCATCGTAATATTACGACGCAATCGAATGCATCGCAATATTAAATTTAACCATTTTAATTTTTAATATTTTATATTTTTTTAAAAAAAATTTAATTAGCGACGTATTAGCGACTAAAATTGCATTGCTAAAATTTTTAAATATTATTATTAAATATTGTGACGCAATGACCTTGCGTCGCAATATTGCGACGCAATAGAATGCATCGCTGAGAGTCGCTATTTTGGCGACGCAATTGCGATAAAATTTATTCTGTGATGAGACTTGCAGCGATGTCATAATTACATCGCTAATGTATCGCAAAAGCTAGTTTAGCGATGCAATAGTGACGCATTTTGGCTTCGCTAAATTTAGTTTATGTTGCAGTGGAAGAGGTTTAGAGGACAGCCAGAAGTTCAGAACTGATGACGCCAAGTCACCTCCTTCGAGCGTCGGGGGAAACGGACGTCTCGCTCCTGGGAATCCTGCAAGAAAAGTCCCCGGGGACCGGTGGCACCGGTGGGGACCCTCCGACGATCAAGTTAGTGGCTTGGGTTCAGACAAGGAACCGCTCCAGCGAAAAGGAGCTGAGGCGGTTAGGGTTTTTGCTGGGAGGAAGAAAGCTCAGAAAAACCAGAGTTCAGATCCTTCTTACCACGCTAGCTCTCGTCCTTATATTGGCTTGAATACCTTATCCTACAATCTGAGGAGATTGCCCTCGTACTATAGCCGTACGTGCCGGAGACATTCCCGTACCCTTTGTGGATATGATATTTTACGTGTCCAGCGGCCGCGAAGGCATGCGGTGCGCGCCGCCAGCTGATGGGACCAAGCACAGTTGCAAGCAGTAGCGTGTCGTACGCTACAGTAAGGTATGGCCATGTACAGGGACATGCAACGCGCCAAACACCGTTATGAGGCATGGCCCTCCGTAACGGGGCTCAATCACGGAAGTGCTGAATGGTACGCTGCGGCGAGGCATGGTCATGCGCTGAAAATCATGTATAAGTGCCGTGCCACCTGATATTTGCTGTTTTCCTTGGCAGTTGAGTTACGTGTTGATCGTTGATGACCCCCCCCCCCCGACCCCGAGGGGATACCGGGTGTGGGGGAATGACAGTGCACCCCGAGACCGATGGGGTCTCGGGGTTAAGAAATGATGACCTCCCCCGACCCCGAGGGGGTGCCGGGGTGGAGGGAATGATGGTGCACCCGAGACGGTGGGGGTCTCGGGGTTAAGAAATGATGACCTCCCCCGACCCCGAGGGGGTGCCGGGGTGGAGGAATGACGGTGAACCCCGAGGCCGGTGGGGGCCCCGAGGTTAAGAAATGAAGACCTCCCCCGACCCCGAGGGGGTGCCAGGGTGGAGGAACGACGGTGAACCCCGAGGCCGGTGGGGGCCCCGGGGTTAAGAAATGATGACCTCCCCCGACCCCGAGGGGGTGCCGGGGTGGAGGAATGATGGTGAACCCCGAGGCCGGTGGGGGCCCCGGGGTTAAGAAATGAGGGCCCCACCCCCCGACCCCGAGGGGGTCCCGGGGGTGGGGAAATGACAGTGAACCCCGTTTCCTTCTGATGACTCTGGGATCAGTCATATCAGATGCCCCCTCGCCCCTGGGGTGAAGCGGGTCCCACCGTGAGGCTCAAGGGGCGTTCTCCACGTGGCTGATCCCCAGCCTTGTCTTTTATGCGGACGGTACGAGGGATGTAAGGAGGCGGCCCTCCGTACACTGCGCCAGCCATGATCACCCTCGAGAATGAGGACGGGCTCTTCGGAGTCCGCGCGAAAAGGCGCATCATCATTTCTTCCCATTACGGCGATGTCAGCAGGGTCCCACCACTGGTCGGGGGCGTGCCGCACCACGCGCCGGGGTGCTCCTCGAGGCAAACTGGCATATAGCAAGAAGCCGCGTGGCTGACGAGACATGGCGGGACATTTCGAAAACTTAACAAAGCTAGCTAAAAGGGGGGGGGGGACGGACTGATGCCTTATCGCCATCGTCTTCTTCCCTGTCTGTTCCCCGGTTTCTCCTGCGATCTGCAAGCTCACACCCGATCTTCTTTTGACTCCCCAGGTTAGCTCTTTCTGCCACATCCATGAGTTCACCTTCCTGGACCTCGAGGATGGTTCTGAGGACCGTCCTCCCTCTGTGAGGCTTCAGACTCCTTCTCCTTCTCCTCCAATCGAGTGGTCCTCTGATTCAGAGGACCACGTACCTTTGGCCAGGCGACGGGCCGCCGGTGGAGCCCCGTTGAGGGGCCACCGGCCGGGGGTTGGGACCTCCGCGAGGGCAGAGGAATCCCCAGGGGGGATAGCCTCTTCGATGACGCGGTCGGATCTGGAAAGGATCCGGGCCCCTTATCGGATCCCTCGGGAGATCGACTTATTCCTGCCGACCCCCGACGACCGGGTTGTCTCTTCCCGACCCGGTCGCGTAGCCTTCTACGAGGTCTGCCTGCAGGTAGGCCTCCGCCCCCCTTTCCATCCTTTTTTCGTCACTCTCCTTGACTTCTACTCTTTGACCCCTTCCCAGCTAGTCCCGAACTCCTGTCGGGTAATTAGCGCTTTTGTTATTCTCTGCCATCGCTTAGGTATTACCCCTAGGGTCAGTTTATTTCGTAATTTCTACTCCCTTCGGGCCCAAAAGGGATGGTGGCTGTTTCAGCCCCGACCCAATAGGGTCCTGAAGCTCATCCTGCCTTCGTCAATCAAGGGGTGGAAACCCATTTCTTTTTTGCCAATATTGACCAAGTCCGGCCCCGGTGGGGGGACCCCGATCTCCGGGGGAACACCGTGGCTGTCCAGCCTGGGGATCGGGAAGCAATGGGATTATTGCTGACCGCCGAAATCCCCCGGTACACCCTACTGCTGGCGGAGGACAACTTCGAGTTGGCGGGCCTTGTCTCCCATCGGGGTAAGTCTTTTTCGCACTTAGCTAGAAATTCTGCTCTTCTTTCTTCCTTCCTTCTTTTCTCTCCCCCTCCTCTTTTTTTTTTTTTTTTTTTTTTCTGACAACCTGACTTGCGTTATGCAGCGATGAAAGTTCCGAGGGCGAAGTTGATAAAGGCCGCCAAGAAGAGGGGCCGTGAAGGACCGTCCGGGGGGCAGCAAGCCCCGGCTCCAAAGCACTCGGTGATCCGGGCCTCCCCTCCAGCACTGGCCTCCCCCCCGGGGCTCCGCAACACGTCCCAGTCATCGCGGAGGTCGACCTTACGCCGACACTCCACCGGAGGCGGGAGCTGCAGCGGGAGCTACCTCCATAGAGTCAGTAGCGGGGGAGCCTGCGTCAACCGAAGGGCTCCCGGTCCCCGAGGGAGCGACCCCATCCGGCGCTAGCAGGGACTGGGGTGAGGGACCATCCGGTCCCGCCAGCCCACCCCCCGAGGGGTCGGTTAGGGGTGACCCGTATGCAGAGCCGAGGGGACCTGAGGCGGCAGAGGGAGGTGGGGGCGTACCCGGGTGCCCTAAACTCCCTGGGCGATGGCCACTGGGCTGAGCGGGTCCTGGGCCCGGTCCTGGATCCTAGGATCATCGAAGGTCTTGGTCATCAGAAGACGGGCGAGTTCTTCCAGGAATCTTATGCCGCTGTGTTCCGGGTAAGCGACCTTCCTGCTTTTTACCCTTTATCGCTCATGTACACGCATACTTTACTGACTTGGGGGCTTGCGCATGCAGATTGCGCACTCCCTAAAGGCTGCTAGGGAGGTGATCCGCGGGGGAAAGAAACTTCTCCGGAAGGCGCAGGACCGCGCGAAAGCAGCAGAAAAGGCACTGGAGAAGGTCAAAGAGTCCTGCGCTAATGAGGTGAGAGCCCCGAGAGCAGGGCGGAGACCGAGGCCAATCGCGCACGCGCAGCAATCTCCCAGATGACAGAGTCCGAGAGCGCGGTCATGGCGAGGGATATTCATATCTCGGAGCTGACCTCGGCTCTTCGGAAGGCTGAGGAACGGGCGGGGCGGCGTCGGAGGAGGCCAGAGTGGCAAAAGAGGAGGCCGACCGGTATAAGGAAGAGACAGGTCGCGCCAGAGAAGCTGAAAGGGCCGCGGTGGAGGCCCTCGTTGCGGAGAAAGCCCGAGCTGCCGGGCTCGTCGAGGAGTACAGGTCGTCTGAGCGTTTCACAGACGACCTGGCCGAAGCCTCAGCCGCCGCGTTCCTCGACGGGTTCCAGCACGCCAAGGAGAGGGTGGCCAAGGATCTAAATTTCCCCCGCGCACTGGAGGTCGAGCTAGAACAATCGTCGGACCTGGCCCCTTCCGACGACAAACCCGCACCGGCGGAGCCTTGAGTTTGCGCCCATTATCTTGCTGTCTTTTCTTGCTTCTGTAAGCCCGACTATGTCGGAGTTTTGTAATCCTTCTTCGTTAATGAAAATACCCTTCTCAACGATTTTTGAACTGTTGTTGACTTTGTTGATTGACATGTGGCCCACGACTCTATTCGTCCCGACGATTCTGGGGGACACCTCCCCACCTACGCCACTCCGTCTTAGTTACATGAACCCGCGAGTTAGAGCTAGGTAGGGTTGAATCTTGGGAGCGGGGGCACCGCTGGTCGGGGATTAGGCCGGTAGGCTCCCTCGGAGCTATAGGCGTAACGCCCGGTCAAGTATTGGACCTGGTGTTGGTCTGGAGCGCAGCTTGATGCTCGCGGGACTTAGCTTTGGTTTGATCGGTAGGGTGTCGGGTCTTGACCGCGACGAATCGTTGATGCACCGCTCCGCCGGTGGTTAGCCGGGCTTTATGCCTGATTAGAGCAGGGATTCGAGTGCCGACGGGGCGCCGGGCTTTATGCCTGATTAGAGAGGGCTTCGAGTGCCGACGAGGCGCCGGGCTTTTGTTGTTGAGAGCTAGTGGCACACTGCTCTGCCAGTGGTACACTGGGCTTTGTGCCTGGCTAGTGCAGGGCTTTGAGTGCCGACGGAGCGTCGGGCTTTTGTTGTTGAGAGCCAGTGGCACACTGCTCTGCCAGTGGTACACTGGGCTTTGTGCCTGGCTAGTGCAGGGCTTTGAGTGCCGACGGGGCGCCGGGCTTTTGTTGTTGAGAGCTAGTGGTACACTGCTCTGCCAGTGGTACACTGGGCTTTGTGCCTGGCTAGTGCAGGGCTTTGAGTGCCGACGGGGCGCCGGGCTTTTGTTGTTGAGAGCCAGTGGCACACTGCTCTGCCAGTGGTACACTGGGCTTTGTGCCTGGCTAGTGCAGGGCTTTGAGTGCCAACGGGGCACCGGGCTTTCGTTGTTGAGAGTCAGTGGCACACTGCTTTGCCAGTGGTACACTGGGCTTTGTGCCTGGCTAGTGCAGGGCTTTGAGTGCCGACGGAGCGCCGGGCTTTTGTTGTTGAGAGCCAGTGGCACACTGCTCTGCCAGTGGTACACTGGGCTTTGTGCCTGGCTAGTGCAGGGCTTTGAGTGCCGACGGAGCGCCGGGCTTTTGTTGTTGAGAGCCAATGGCACACTGCTCTGCCAGTGGTACACTGGGCTTTGTGCCTGGCTAGTGCAGGGCTTTGAGTGCCGATGGAGCGCCGGGCTTTTGTTGTTGAGAGCCAGTGGCACACTGCTCTGCCAGTGGTACACTGGGCCTTGTGCCTGGCTAGTGCAGGGCTTTGAGTGCCGACGGGGCGCCGGGCTTTTGTTGTTGAGAGCCAGTGGCACACTGCTCTGCCAGTGGTACACTGGGCTTTGTGCCTGGCTAGTGCAGGGCTTTGAGTGCCGACGGGGCGCGGGCTTTTGTTGTTGAGAGCCAGTGGCACACTGCTCTGCCAGTGGTACACTGGGCTTTGTGCCTGGCTAGTGCAGGGCTTTGAGTGCCGACGGGGCGCCGGGCTTTTGTTGTTGAGAGCCAGTGGCACACTGCTCTGCCAGTGGTACACTGGGCTTTGTGCCTGGCTAGTGCAGGGCTTTGAGTGCCGACGGGCGCCGGGCTTTTGTTGTTGAGAGCCAGTGGCACACTGCTCTGCCAGTGGTACACTGGGCTTTGTGCCTGGCTAGTGCAGGGCTTTGAGTGCCGACGGAGCGCCGGGCTTTTGTTGTTGAGAGCCAGTGGCACACTGCTCTGCCAGTGGTACACTGGGCTTTGTGCCTGGCTAGTGCAGGGCTTTGAGTGCCGACGGAGCACCGGGCTTTTGTTGTTGAGAGCCAGTGGCACACTGCTCTGCCAGTGGTACACTGGGCTTTGTGCCTAGCTAGTGCAGGGCTTTGAGTGCTGATAGGGCGCCGGGCTTTTGTTGTTGAGAGCCAGTGGCACACTGCTCTGCCAGTGGTACACTGGGCTTTGTGCCTGGCTAGTGCAGGGCTTTGAGTGTCAACGGGGTGCTGGGCTTTTCTGTGAAAATTTAGGTAGCTAAAATTGACTTGTTAATATTGACAAGGGGCGAAAACCCAAGTGAACACGGGAAAGTTGCTTAATCATGAAAAAGAAATTTGTTACTGATAATACCGACGGAGGTTATCTGCATTCCACGTCCTAGGGAGAGGCGTCCCATCAAGTTCTTCAACTTTATAAGCCCCGTGGTGGAGCGTCTCGGTGATTCGGTAAGGCCCCTCCCAGTTAGGGGCCAGCTTGCCTCCCTCAGTTGGCTTTGAGACCTCCGCCCGTCTAAGGACTAGATCTCCTGGTAGGAACATCCGGGGGCGCACGCGTGCGTTGTAGTATTTTGCGGCCCGTTGCCGGTAGGCTGCCATTCGAAGCCGCGCCCTGTCCCGCACTTCCTCCACCAGGTCGAGGTTGGCTCGCAGTTGGTCGGGGTTACCTTCTTCACTGTAAGCCTCCACCCGGGGGCTGGGTGCTCCAATCTCCACAGGAATAACAGCCTCAGAGCCAAAGACCAAGCTGAATGGCGTTTCGCCGGTGGGGGTTCGTGGCGTTGTATGATAAGCCCATAGCACGTTGGGGAGCTCCTCTACCCATCGTCCCTTGCAGCCATCCAGTCGAGTCTTTAGTCCCTGGAGGATGATCCGGTTAGTCACTTCAGCTGCCCCGTTGGTTTGAGGATGCCCGACGGAGGTGAACCTCTGACAGATGCCCAGCTCGGAGCAGAACTCCCGGAAAGGTGCGTTGTCAAACTGACGGCCATTATCAGTGACCAGTGTGCGCGGCAGCCCGAACCGGCATATGATTGACTTCCAGAAAAAAGATCTCACTTTGCTCTCGGTAATCTTGGCCAGAGCCTCAGCTTCAACCCACTTGGTGAAGTGGTCCACCGCCACCAAGAGGAACTTCCGCTGCCCGGAAGCCGGGGGAAACGGACCCAAGATATCCATACCCCACTGGGCAAAGGGCCAAGGCGCCACCAGGGGGTCAGGTTAGATGTCGGTTGTCGCTGGATATTGGCATGACGTTGGCAGCTATCACACCTCTTGACAAGCTCGGCCGCGTCCTCCTTCATTGTCAACCAAAAGTACCCTTGGCGCAGGGCCTTGTAAGCCAGGGCTCTGCCCCCCAGATGACTCCCGCATACGCCTTCATGGATCTCCCTGAGGATGTAATCTGATTCTGCTGGCCCCACACATCTAAGGACCGGATATGAGAATGATCTCCGATAAAGCTTCCCGTCCATCATCAAGAATCTCGGGGCCCTTCGTTTGAGCAGCTTGGCCTCTGCGGGTCCCTCGGGAGAGCGCCGTCAGTCAAGTATCGGATGTAGGCATCCATCCAGGAGGGCTCCTGCTCCACTGGTAGCACTTCATCCGTGGCCTCGATGCTTGGGACTTGTAGGTGCTCCACGTACGTTCTTCCCAACGTCCCGTCGACCGAAGTGGCCAAACGGGACAGCGCATCAGCCCTGGCATTCTCTGCCCTGGGGATATAGCTGACGCGGAAATAAGAAAAATGAGACGCCTGGGACTGCACCTTGCTCAAGTAGCGGGACATGGTCGGGTCCCTAGCCTCGTACTCCCCGGCAACTTGTCCAGAAAAAGTTGAGAGTCTGTGAAGGCCTCAAGCGCCCCGCGCCCAGCTCCTAGCTAGTCTCATCCCCGCCAGCAGGGCTTCGTATTCCGCCTGATTATTGGTCGCTGGGAACTGGAATCTGAGAGCGTATTCCACCACGTCTCCCTCCGGGCTCGCAAGAATGAGTCCGGCTCCACTCCCTTGAGAGTTTGCCGCTCCATCTACATGCAGGATCCAGTCCTCCGTCTCTCCCGATAAGGGAGGGTCCACAAACTCCTCCGGTCGCGCCTCCTCCACGTCCTTCTCGGTCCAGGAGCATTCGACTAGGAAATCCGCCAACACCTGGGACTTCATGGCTGATCTTGGCCGGATGGACAGGTCGAACTCGCTTAGCTTGATGGCCCATTTAGCCAGCCGGCCGGAGGTGTCGGGGCGAGACAGGATAGCTCGCAGGGGCTGATCCGTAAGCACCACGATGGGGTGAGCTTGAAAATAAGGCCGAAGGCGCTGAGTAGAGACCACCAGGGCGAAGATAATCTTCTCGGTTTTTGAATACCTGGTCTCAGCGTCATGGAGTACCTTGCTGGTATAATAGATTGGCCTCTGGACTCCGTCGGTACCCATGCGCACAAGCACGGAGCTAACGGCCTCGGGGGAAGCAGCCAGATATAAAAAGAGCTCCTCCCCACCTACAGGCTTGGACAGTAGAGGAGTGGAGAGAAACTGCTTCAATTCCCCTGACACTCTTTCGTCCACTCGAAGCCATTAATCTTGCGCAGCGCCTTGAAGAAGGGCAGGCACCTCTCCGCCGACCTTGACATGAAACGACTCAAGGCCGCCACCCTCCCCGTCAGGCGTTGCACCTCCTTCTTGCTGATCGGAGGCCGCATCTCCAGGATGGCTCTGATCTTGTCGGGGTTGGCTTCGATCCCGCGCTGGGTCACCATGAAACCCAGGAACTTGCCAGCTGCTACTCCGAAGGCGCATTTGTGGGGGTTGAGCTTCATCCGGTATCGGCGCAGATTGTTGAAAGTTTCCTCGAGGTCGGTTACATGGTCTTCTACATTGGTGCTCTTGGTCAGCATGTCATCCACATATACCTCCATGTTGCGCCCCAGCTGGTCTTCAAAAATCTTATTCATTAATCTTTGATAAGTAGCCCCGGCATTTTTCAGTCCAAAGGGCATCACCCTGTAGCAGTAGATCCCCTTCTCCGTGACAAAGGAGGTTGCTTCTTCATCCGCCGGCTCATTCTGATTTGATTATACCCCGAGAACGCATCCATGAAGCTGAGCGTCCCATGCCCGGAGGTGGCGTCCACCAGCTGGTCGATTCGGGGGAGCGGAAAGCTGTCCTTGGGGCACGCCTTATTGAGGTCGGTGAAGTCCACGCACATTCTCCAGCTTCCGCTGGCCTTGCGAACCATCACGACGTTTGCCAACCAGTCGGGGTATCGCACCTCGCGAATGTGGCCTGCCGCCAGCAGCTTCCGCACCTCCTCGTCTACAGCCTTCTGCCGGTCCGGGGCAAAACTCCTTTTCTTCTGTCTGACGGGCCGGCACTCCGGTCGAATGTTGAGCTGATGTGTAATCACCTCCTCCGGGATCCCGGGCATGTCGGACGCAGACCATGCGAAGACGTCGACGTTGGCCCGCAGAAACGCAAGGAGCCGGTCCCGAGCCTCGTCCGGAAGCAAGGCCCCAACACGGACCGTCCGCTCAGGGTCCTCCCCGAGGGGGAAGGTGAGTAGCTGCTCGGCCGGTTCCCCCCTCCTCTAAGTCTCGTGGGTCAAGGGCCTCGGGCGTCGGTGCAGATGGCTGTGCAAGTGCCACCTCCTGGGGACTGGGGGCCAAATGATAGCAAAGTGCCGGCAGGCCCTGCTCTCCTCGCATCTCGCCGACCCCTCTGCCGGTCGGGAATCTCACAAGGAGCCTCTTGGTCGATATGACGGCATCCAAGAGGTTGAGCCCGGGCCGCCCAAGAATTGCGTTGTACGCCAGGGGCACTCGTACCACCAGAAATTTTATAAGGACAGTGCTTTGGCACGGAGCCGTCCCGGCCGTCATGGGGAGAGTAATTTCCCCCTCGACCCTCACGGAATCTCCTGTGAACCCCATCAAAGGTGTGACGACAGGTCGAAGTAAATCATGCGACAGGTTCATGCGGACAAAGGCGTCGTAATTCAAAACATCTACAGAGCTTCCACTGTCGACTAAGATTCTTTTTACAGGGTGCTTAGCGATCGTCATGGATACGACGACGCTATCATCATCTTTATTTACAATTCCCTCTAAGTCCTTTTGAAAAAAGGAATTACAGCATCTACCCCTTCCTCTCCTCTTGGCTTCTTTGCCGGGCCTCCTGCCCCCCAGGAAATCATTGCCACTGTCTTCTCCGTCGGGGCGTTGTCGATCACCGGTGGCGCGGGTGCTGAGGGGCCAGGAGCTCCCGGGTTATTCCTTTGAACAAACTTCCTCAGATGGCCCTGTTGAATAAGGTCTTCAATGGCCTTCTTCAGCTGCCGGCAGTCGTCGGTGTTGTGGCCATGGTCCCGGTGGTAGCGGCAGTAGAGGTTTTTGTTCCTGGGGATCTTCGGGTTGAAAGGAGGAGGGCGTTGTAGATAAGGCTCCCCTTCGATCTCGAGCAGGATCTAGGATATTGGAGCAAGCAGCGGGGTGTAAGGCCCGTCTCTCGGTGCAGGAGGTCGAGGATGGTTGTCTGGTCGGCGAGGAGGCTCGGGCCTCCTGGGGCGGGCTTCCGCAGGTTCTGGCTGGGTTGGCTTCCGGGGTATACTCCCGCCGGCTTCACGCCGGGAAAAGTCAGCTTCGTCCGCCCGGATGTACTTTTGGGCGCGGATCAAAAGTTCGGAGTAGGAGCCCGGCGGCTTCTTGTCAAGAGAGTATGCGAAGCGTGAAGGGCGAAGCCCCCGCTTCAAAGCCAGGGTTGCCACCGAGTCCTCCAGGTTGTAGACTTCCAAGGCGGCCTCCTTGAACCGGGCAACGTAGTCCCGTAGGGTCTCGCCGTTCTTCTGCTGCACGGTGAACAGGCTATCTGCCACCCTTGGAATCTTCCGGCAGGCGTCAAAGTGGCCAGAAAAGCCCTCTCCAACTGGCGGAAGGAGTCGATGCTTCGTGGCGGCAGGCGTGAATACCAAGCCCGGGCAGCTTTTTTCAGGGTAGCCGGGAAAGCAACACACATGAGCGAGTCAGTGGCCCCCTGAACTTGCATAAGCACCTTATAGCTCTCCAAATGGTCTAGGGGGTCCGTGGTCCCGTCGTAAGGGTCCAGTTGAGGAAGACGAAACCTGGTGGAGATAGGCTCTTCCATGATGCGGCGAGATAGAGGAGGCCGACTGTCATAATCAGTCTCCGGCAGGTGAGTGATCCGACGGCTGAGCTCCTCCAGCTTCTGGTTGCACTCCTCGAGTCGACGCTCAGCTCGGCGAGGCATCCGGCCATCAAAGGAGCCCTCCCCCGAAGACTCAGAAGAAGAGCGGGGGCGGCGATGCCGGCGCGTGCGCTCCGCCTCCTTTCCGTGCCGCCGTTTAGGAGAGACGCTGGCGTGGTGAGAGGGAGACCGGAGCCTTTTGGATGCTTTGCGGGGATGTGGCTTGGCCGGAGATCGGCGGTGATGATCTGCAGGAACGGCGACCTCCGGCGGGTGGAGTGCTGGCTAGGCTGCACCACCCCTGGGGCGGACGGGTTCGGCTCTGGCTGCCGCAAGGCCGCCTGCTGGTGCTGCAGACCTTGAACCATCGCAGTCAACGACTGGACCTGCGTGGCCAAGGCTGAGTCGATCCTCCTGGAGCCGCTGCGAAGTAGGCGCGGGGGCGTCCTTTGACGGAGCAGAAGGCCCTGCCCCCTGGAGATCCGAAGGCTCTGGATAGATGGATGTGAGAGCCGGGGGGGCTTCCGCGGGTGGACCAGCACCGCAGTGCTGCCCCCCAGCGCGACCGATTGAAACTCCCTTCGTTCGAGTAGTCATCATGGCTTCGAAGTCTTGAAGGCAGGAGAAAGAAGAAGGCAGCTGGTTCGATGTCTTTCTTGCACCCCCCTTCCTGGCGCGCCAATCTGATGACGCCAAGTCACCTCCTTCGAGCGTCGGGGGAAACGGACGTCTCGCTCCTGGGAATCCTGCAAAAAAAGTCCCCGGGGACCGGTGGCACCGGTGGGGACCCTCCGACGATCAAGTTAGTGGCTTGGGTTCAGACAAGGAACCGCTCCAGTGAAAAGGAGCTGAGGCGGTTAGGGTTTTTGCTGGGAGGAAGAAAGCTGAGAAAAACCAGAGTTCAGATCCTTCTTACCGCGCTAGCTCTCGTCCTTATATTGGCTTGAATACCTTATCTTACAATCTGAGGAGATTGCCCTCGTACTATAGCCGTACGTGCCGGAGACATTTCGTACCCTTTGTGGATATGATATTTTACGTGTCCAGTGGCCGCGAAGGCATGCGGTGCGCGCCGCCAGCTGATGGGACCAAGCACAGTTGCAAGCAATAGCGTGCCGTACGCTGCAGTAAGGTATGGCCATGTACAGGGACATGCAACGCGCCAAACACCGTTATGAGGCATGGCCCTCCGTAACGGGGCTCAATCACGGAAGTGCTGAATGGTACGCTGCAGCGAAGCATGGTCATGCGCTGAAAATCATGTATAAGTGTCGTGCCACCTGATATTTGCTGTTTTCCTTGGCAGTTGAGTTACGTGTTGATCGTTGATGACCCCCCCCCCCCCCCCCGACCCCGAGGGGATACCGGGGGTGGGGGAATGACAGTGCACCCCGAGACCGGTGGGGGTCTCGGGGTTAAGAAATGATGACCTCCCCCGACCCCGAGGGGGTGCCGGGGTGGAGGGAATGATGGTGCACCCGAGACCGGTGGGGGTCTCGGGGTTAAGAAATGATGACCTCCCCCGACCCCGAGGGGGTGCCGGGGTAGAGGAATGACGGTGAACCCCGAGGCCGGTGGGGGCCCCGGGGTTAAGAAATGATGACCTCCCCCGACCCCGAGGGGGTGCCGGGATGGAGGAACGACGGTGAACCCCGAGGCCGGTGGGGGCCCCGGGGTTAAGAAATGATGACCTCCCCCGACCCCGAGGGGGTGCCGGGGTAGAGGAATGATGGTGAACCCCGAGGTCGGTGGGGGCCCCGGGGTTAAGAAATGAGGGCCCCACCCCCCGACCCCGAGGGGGTCCCGGGGGTGGGGAAATGACAGTGAACCCCGTTTCCTTCTGACGACTCTGGGATCAGTCATATCAAGAACGGTGCTGACTAATTAATTGATTCTAGACCAAGCTCCTCATAACAACACTGAGAGAAAGGCAGGAGCTAGGAGATGGCCGTTCGTGGAGAGCTAGGACATGGATCCGAAGGATCCAAAGAAGGGCGATGGGGACGACTGTGGCTAGGACTGGAAGCAGGGGATTTGGGAGTTGAAGATAGGAGAGGCCGTAGAGCACTGGGACGGAGTCATCCGTGGCCGAACTGAGAGCTTCCGAAGAAGTCAGAGGCAGCTAAAAGGTCCAAAATAGGGTCCGATAGCTGGTTTCTGTCGAGGCTCCACGAAGTTGACGAAGATCGGCCGTTGTCCATGGCTGCGGCAGGGCTTGAGCCTTACCCTCTATTTGGATGGAGAGAAAACTAGGGAGGAAAGAAAACTAGGAGGAAAAATAGGAGAGAAAATGAAATTTATCTTGTTTGGATAGAGAGAAAAGTCGGAAGGAAAGAAAACTAGAGGGGAAAATAGAGGGAAAAAAGTGGTGGGCCCTACATAAAAGTTTTCTCTTCGAAATCGAAGAGATTTCAGAGAGAAAACTCAAAAGTGCTCTTTTTTTTTATTCCAATATTGACCCTTTCAAAAAAAACGATCGATCATTTTTTTTATCATCTATAGCAAGGATATTATTGTCATTGTAAATTATCAACTTTTCTCTCCTCTCTATTTTTCTCTCACTCATCCAAACAGAAGGAGAGAAAATATTTTCTCTTTAATTTTCTTTCCTTCCACTTTTCTTTCCTCCCAGTTTTCTTTCCTCCCACTTTTCTCTCCATCCAAACAGAGCATTAGTCCGTCGAGGATGAGGCTGTTGAGGAAAGCTAGGACAGCCGGCAAGAAAGGCTGGGAGTCTAGAGGCCGTTAAGGAAAGTCAAGAGTCCGGAGGCCGTTAAGGAAAGCTAGGACAATCAGCGAGGAAGGCCGGGAGTCCGGAGGCCATTGAGGAAAGCCAGGAGTCCGAAGGCCATTGAGGAAAGCAAGGAGTTCGAAGGCCGTTGAGGGAAGCCAGGACAGCCGACGGCCGTTGAGGAAAGCCAGGACAATCGGCGGCCGTTGAAGCTAGGACAGTCGGCGGTCGTCGAGGGAAGCCAGGACAGTCGGCGACCGTTGAGGAAAGGCAGGACAACCGGCGAGAAAGGCTGGGAGTCCGGAGGCTGTTGAGGAAATCTAGGAGTCCGGAGACCGTTGAGGAAAGCCAGGGTGGAGAAACAGAGCTGGGAACAACCGAAGCCACGTCCCTATGCCTGCATGCAGGAATTAATGCCACGTCTTCACGTATGCATGTAAGAAGCTAGATAACATATCCCTTTTGTCGCTCATGGGGTCAGATGATGCTCCCAAAGTTGGGGATGGTGGTGTGGAGTTGGGAGCCCGGGAGCGCAGGACGGTTCTGGGAGTCAGCCGAGACGGCTGGGAGGTCCAGAGAGAACCAGAGGTGGACTTGGGGAGGCCGCCTAGGATGGCCGCCAAGGAAGCCGAGATGGATGCTGAAACAGCTAGGGAAGGAAGCTGGAACCTCTCGTGGCCGAAGGCACCCAGGAGATGGAGCCCGGAATAGATTCTTGGGCAGTCTGAAGCGGATGTGGACTTGGGCTCGGTCCGTAGAGTTGGGAGCAGCTGTCGGGAAAGATCGAAGCTTCCTCAAAGGCTTGGCCGTGTAGAGCTCCGTCATGCTGGTCCTCTTGGAGAGCAGCACCTAGCATGTTCCTTGGGACGATACACGTACGTCCTCTTGAGTCTATGCCTGGTTTGGTTGGTAAAGATCACCAGGTTATCCATAGTGTAAATGGTTGACATGTCAGGGTCTCTTCATCTCAAGGGGTTCTCCAGGCTCTTAATTTACATCACTGCCGCACCATTCCACTAAACACGGAGAACCGAAGCTCCAAAAAGGGAGGAAAAAGAGAGAAAGGCTGACAAGCCGAGGAGGCCGAGTTAGAGAAGGTCGGCACTGAGGAGAAGATAGGCAGAGATGCGGCCATCGTAGCCTATGAGGTTGATTAGCTCCATCAATTGCTCCCCATATTTTTTAGTTTGTGTACCATGCATCAGCCAAGTAAAAGAAGTGTAGAACTTTTTATCTTTGCACTTGTCTTTTTATGCTAGCTTTGGGCTTTGATTCCTTTCTGGTAGAGAGATCTTTTTTCCTTTTTGCACTGCTTCCAGTATTGATAATTTTATATATCTCGTGTGGATAGCTATACGCTCTCTGGAATCATGCTTTTGCTTATTCAAAAACTACTTGGTCGTTAGCTGCTAAGGCTTACAGAGTCGTTGAGGCTGTAATAATGCCGTTGGGGCAAAGATAACACCGTTGAAGCTAATAAAGCCGATGCCAACGCTGGAGTCGGTCTTAGGTGCCGAGCTGGCCTTGGGTTTAAGTGCCAATGCTGGAGCCGATCTTTAGTGCCGAGCTGGCCTCGGGCTTAAATGTCGATGCTGGAGTCAGTCTTTGGGGCAAAGTTGATACCGCTGAGGCTGAGTTAGGGTCACTAAGGTTGATAGAGCCGTTGAGGCTGCAATAAAACCATTGAGATTATAATGATGCTGCTGAGGCATATATAAGGCCGCTGGGGTTGAAATAAAACTGCCTCGGGGGTTTCACGGTCGGTCTGGGCGTTGACTCGAGGCCGCTGGAACCATAAGACTTGAACTGCTTCGAATGTTTCTCACGCCGGTCCGGGGGTGTCCTTATGGTCACGGGGTGACCAAGGTCATTTTAAAAATTACCACGGGGGTTTCTCATGCTGGCACATGGGTATGAAAAATTGAATGAAAAGAAACTGTTTCTCAAAGTGTGATGTACTTAGCTTTCGTGGCTTTTTGCCTTTATGTTGTGTTTGGTGTCGATGTCGGCTTGAGAGATTTTTCTTTGAAGAAATTTGTCTCCTTTTGCTGAGTTGACGACCTACCCCCCAGGGAACTATGTCAATTGAAGGTGGGAGATACCAGTGTCAAAATTTGAGAGCAGCTGGAATAGAATCCGCAGGAGATCCTAGGCTCGGTTTGGCTCTGGGTGCACCAGAGAGAAAGAAAGAGGAAGAGAGGGGGTAGGTGGAGGTCAAAGCCCCTTGTCCTCATCTTCCACCTTACATTAATTGCATCAATACCTCTCAGCTTAAGAATCAAAATACCCATAAATGCTTGAGGTGATTAGGAGTTAGGATGCTCATAAATGCCCAAGTTGATTGACCATGGACAATGCCTCAAGTTTGTCCATTCTGGGAATCACTTTGCCACTGATGCCTTCATTTAGGGGGCTTCAAGGTGCTTAGGTGAATCATGATGGCGGTGAGCCTCTCTCTGAGAAGATCTCTCGTGAGTGGATTGTTGGCTAACTGGTACAGTTATTATAGGTGATGCGAAAGGCTTGAGCTGCTGCTGAGTGGCAATTGAGCGTTTCTCTAACAGCTCATGAACTGCTGCAACCAAAGCTTGAACTTGTTGATTGAGGATGGATAGTTGGTTAATTAGAGCAGCTTAGGCCGATGGTGAAAGAGGAGCAGAGAGGGTGGTCTTTTGCTGCTCAGTGCAATGTGGATGCCCCCCAACATGATTGGCGAGGACCTCTGGCAGCGCATCATCACCATGACTATCTTAAAGGGAACAAAGGCTTATAGCTCAGGGAGACGAAGCTCTCTTTCCTTTAGTGCGTCCCCCCTTCCTGGCGCGCCAATCTGGTATTGCCATATGACCCTCCTCGAACATTTGTGAGCGTTCGATCGCCTTCTCCAGCGAGCTCGGGATCTTTCGGCGAGCTTCTCACTCTGGAAGGCTGCAAAAAGTCATGGGGACTAGAAATTCTAGCAGGGACCCTCCGACGCTCAAGTCAGTGCTCTGGGCAACAGTCGAAAGCTTGAAGAAACTTGAAAGAGAGAGAGAAAGGCTTAAAGAAGAGCCCTCTATAAGCAAGAATGAGCGTGTGTTATTGTGGGTTACCTCGTCGGGGATCCCTCTTACCCGTTTTATTCATCTTTGGACTCTGTGTGGCTTGCTTGAGAAGCTTGGAGCCTTGTCGTCTAGTGAAAGAATGAGTCACGTGGAGCCTCATGATAGATGATGACTTTTGGGGCTCATCTGGTCTGAGTGGTTGAGGCGTCTTGATGAATGATGACTTTTGTGGATGGAATGTCAGGGTTAATTTTTGTGAGACTTGAGGTGCTGCCACTTATCAGGGCCTTTATGAAGATGCTTGCTACTTAGTGGCATGTCAGAGCTACAGATGCTATCCCATCTGTTGGCCCAGATGGCAACCCAAGAGGGGGGGTGAATTGGGTTCTTAAAAAAATTTAACCTTTTAAAACGATTGGCTTTGGAATACACAAGATTAAGTGCAGGATAAATATTAACCATAAACAAAGAGATAGAGAGAGAGAATCAAAACACGGCAAATACATGGATTTTATAGTGATTCGGTGTATCCAACACCTACGTCCACTCCCAAGTACCACTTGGGTCCATACTATAATCTACTAGATTACAGCCGAGTTGTTTTACAAGCTCACAACTTAAAACTTGTTGTTTCCCACGGGATCACAACGAACCCAGCTGGTTTTCTGGGCTCACCAGCACAAAACCCAAACCCAAGCTAACCTTAGCTTGTCCCGAGGTATGCTACCTCTACTAATTCAATCCCCCTGATTGAACTAGCAAAAACTAATGAGAATAGAGTTTACAATAACAAACAGCTCCTCAAATGAGAAAATATTCAATATAAATAAACAAGGTTAGAAAAGCCTGTTTGAAGCAAAGTTGATTTGAGCTTTTCTTCTTTTCTTCTTTTCCTCTTCTCCTTTGAGATGTTGAATCAGGCCTCAGCTCGGATTCTTCACAAAGATTGCAGATGAGAAGTTGGGAAAAATAAGGCTTTTGGCTCTCTTTTTCTTCTTTTGGAAAATCCTCCGATTTTAAACTTGAATGCATTAGATTTCTCTTTGAGCTTTCTGGAGTTGATGGATTTAAACTTTAACTCTTTCCTCTTGATTTCTTGCTCAAGACTTCTCGGATTTTTTTAATTTGTTTTCTCTCTATTTTTTTTCTCTTCTCCTCTTTTTTTCAAATGGACGGACTCCCCTTTTATAGATTCTTCTTTTATCCAAGATTAGATGAACAACTAGCCATTATTTTTATCCTTGGATTCCTTCTACACACAAGAAAAGTATCCGTTAGAGATTAGGTGAGAAAATATTACCGTTGGAGGCCGTTCTAACACTTTAAAAATCCATTCCTGACAGGTTGGAGTCGGCTCCAACTTTTTAGGTGTCGGCTCCAAGTCGAGTATCCAAAAATAGAAAGTAAAAGTTCGTTGAGGAGTCGGCTCCGAAAAAGGTAAGTGTCGGCTCTTCGCATTCGGGAGTCAGCTCCGAAAAATTGTAAGTGTTGGCTTCAGAGTAGTCCAAAAACATGCTTTCTGTTCTCGTATTGGAGTTGGCTCCAGAGACTGTAAGTGTCGGCTCCTGAAATCTAGGTGTCGGCTCCGAAACTCTGAGTGTCGACTCCTGATCTGCCAAAAATCAAGAAAGCATCTGATCCACCATGGGGTCGGCTCCAGACCTTCTAGGTGTTGACTCCAGGCTCTGAATTTTGAAACATACTTCTGGCAATTGATTCAAAAATGTATTTCTTTATCCTTTTTGATTGATCAAATCTTATTAAGCCCTGAAACACTTATTAAATCTATTAGTAATAAAATGAATATACTCATATCTTTTTATTAATAATCAAAATCAATAATTGGGTCAACAATCTCCACCTTTTGATGATTATAAAAACATTGAGTATATGCATAGTAAACAATAGGATTCTCACTCAATTTTCTCAAATGTTTGTCCCTCACACGTAAGCTCCCCCTGAATGAGGTAGCTCCCCCTATGATGTTCAATTTAACAATTATTCTTCCTTTTAACAGAAAATTTTAATGTTTGATACCAATTTTAATTGCCTCTCCTTATGTGCAGTTAATTAGATACCAATAAATTAAGCTTAATTGAGCTTACTTGATCCAATGCATATACAAAAGCTAAATATTTCTCCCCCTTTTTTGTTTTACATTCAATGCATATACGATTAGGAAATGCTTACATAACTCTCCCCCTTTTTTGTAATCAACAAAAAGATCAAGAAGGGTTAAGTAAAATGACAAAATTGATAGATTTTTCAATGATCAAAAGATATTCATTAAGTATAAGATAAGTTCATTACATCAAAAGTCAAATATTACAACATAAAACTCTACTATATTAAACATCAAGCTATACATCATTACATTAAAGCTTCAAGATAAATCAACATCAAACTAGACTAATTATCAAAGACACTTCATTACAAGATAATTACAAATTATTTCTAATATGTCTTTGCAGTTCTTCTACAATCCTTGCCATCCCTTCACTCTGAGTCCTTACAAATTCCTTTAATCTTCTATCAACAAATGCACATGCAGTCATAATTTTGTCCTGAAGCTCAGCATTGCATTTGGAGTAAGTCTTTGAGTCTCCACCAATATCCTTAAGCTCTTCAAATATGTTCTTGAGATCATTCTTTAAGGATTCAGCAGAGGAACCAAGGGTAGACTCAATCATTCTAATGCGATCATCCAAAGAGTAAAGGGTTTCTTTCAAATTCATAAATTGGCTATCAAACTCTGTCTTCATTTCTTCTTTTTGAGCATCAAGTAAACTCTTGAGTTGCTCTAACTGAATATCTAAAAATCCGACAGATGACATAGGTGGTGGTACAGGAACTGGAGCAGGAGATGGTGAAGATCTGCTAGGCTCTGGTGAAGAATGCCTCGTTGATGGACCAACCTCAGATGGTGCAGAAGTCCTAATGTCAGCGGCTCTTTCATCCAGATGACCTTTCCTCTCCCATTGACCATTAACCTTCACAAAGCCCATCCGATGCACAGTAGCCAAGCTATAGTAATCAGTGTGTCTAAGGTTCTTTGATGGCTCATTATCAGAAATTACAATACCTTGACTTCTAAACACCATTATCAAAATCATACCATAGGGCAGTGAAGATCTCCTTTTGCCTCCAGCCTCAGCCATGTAGAAAATCATCATCCAGCAAGGTTAATAGGCTAACCAGTCAGAACACTATTCATAACTATAATGTCTCGCTCTGAGACATACTCAAATCGGCCAGTCTTAGGGAATAAGATCCTACTACAGATGTTGTGAAGTAATCTAAGCTCCAAGGGCAACTGATTAGCCCTAACTTCTTCAAATTCAGACACTTCTCTTCCTAACATCCTTGATAATGCATCAGACCTCTCACTATGAATGTCAACAACTAATTTTGCTAATGCTAGAATGGATGGTGAAAAATCCTATCCTCTAAGTAGTGGTTCACCTCCCATAGGCCGTGATATATCCATTTGAACCACATGACATCATGTATTGTCCTTGCCATGGAATTACCAGTACAGCCCTCATCAATGGCCTTGGTATAAAGTCAATGGACCTCGCCTATGCCACCAGGCCTTACTCCTACCATAGAATCACTTGTTTTGGTCTCCCGTAATCCTAAGAGCGGACGCTTTGGACGACGAAGGACCAACCTCCAGCTTCTAGTTGCGACAGAGGGAGGTGAGCTTGACAAAGAGGTTTAGAGGATAGCCAGGAGTCCGGAATGGTGCTGACTAATTAATTCATTCTAGACCAAGCTCCTCATCAACAACACCGAGAGAAAGGCAGGAGCTAGGAGACGGCCGTTCGTGGAGAGCTAGGACATGGATCCAAAGGATCCGAAGAAGGGTGATGGGGATGACTATGGCTAGGACCAAAAGCAGGGGCTTTGGGAGTTGAAGACAGGAGAGTCCGTAGAGGATTGGGACGGAGTCACCATGGCCGAACTGAGAGCTTCCGAAGGACTCAGAGGCGGCTAAAAGGTCCAAACAGGGTTCGATAGCTGGTTTCCGCTGGGGCTCCATGGAGTTGACGGAGACCGGCCGTTGTCTATGTAACATCTCGAAAACCTTGTAATTTATTATGTAATATTAATGATATTTTTTATTTGAAATAAAAGTCAGAGGGTTTCAGTGAAGTATAGGCGTTGTCCTTTTGATAAATGTAAAAAGAAGAAATTTTGGAGTAAATGAGTATATTTTTGAGTGCTAATGAGTTTGATTTAAGAAATTAAGAGATTTAAGTTTTAATAGGCTTAAATCATAAGAAAAATCAAGTTTAGTTTGAGTTTTATCCTTAAGTGATGTTTTTAGTAATTAGAGTCGACTCTAATTGGAGTGGAGTAGACTCTGGCACGGTTTTGAACTTTCGACATGCTTTAGAGTCAACACCTATAGAAGGGGGTGTCGACACCTGCAGAGAAATACATAAGGTTAGCATTTCTACTGCAATATTAGAGCCGACTCTAATTTTTGGAGCCGACACCAATTTTTGCTGGAGCCGACACTAAATCTGTTGGAGCCGACTCTAAGACGACATATTTTTTGGGTTAAATCTTGAAAATTGCATATTTATTCCGTTTTAAGTCCAATTTGAGTGTCGTTTGAACCGTTGGATTTCTAAAATCGAGTTCTTCAAGTTGGTGAAGTCTTTTCTTAGAAATATTATATAAAAGTATTAATTTAAATAAAAAATAATAATCTGAGCTATAAATCGATTAAAAAAATGTTATATCGGGGGCAAATTTGGAAAAGGCTCAGATGTCAATTACTAATTATGCTAAGGGCAATTTGAAAAAGAAAATCTAAGGGCAAAATATCATGATTATAAGTGAGCCACATGTTCTTTCAAAAGTGTGTGTTAAGAGTGTTCGAGGGCAAAATGGGATTTTGGCATGCCTTAGCCCTTAAGTCACCCATGACTTGGTCCCCAAGTCATTAGAGAGAAAGAAAAAACATGAGTTCAGCCAGAGAAAAAAAAGAAAGAAAGAAAGAGAAAGAAGAGAAGAAAAGAGAGGAAAAGGAAGAAGAAGAAAAGGAGAAAGAAAGAGGAAGAGGAGGAAGAAGAAAAGCTTGGGGTTTGTCTTGGCTTTAGGTAAGCTATAGCCTCCCTAGATCTTGCATAACTTTAGATTTTCTTATGATTCTTATATTTTGAGGTAATAGTGGAAGAAATCTTGAGTAGAGAAAGGATGGAAGAAAATAATGAGATATTAGAGGATAGAGCATGTATGCATGCATGGTTTCGTGGAAAAACCTCGTGTGAAGGTAATCCTAATAGCTATCATATCTGTATGTTGACGTAGGTCAAGAGGATTATTTCAGGGAGCCAGAATACCAGAGTTGAGTACTAGTTGAGGAGTAACCTGCTAAGGTGAGTGGGTTTCTCATCTAGCAATGAAAAGTAAATTTAAGCTACTATAATGAGACTAATACCTAGTTGTGGTATGTTATGCTTAGTAAAGTATTATGTATGTTTTAAATCTGAGAAATGAGAACCTAGTATATGATATTCTGATATATGAGTTTTGAGCATGAGTTTTAAGCATAAAGAAATAAGCATAAGTTTTGAGCATAAGTTTTAATCATAAAGAAATAAGCATGAGTTTTGAGCATAAAGACATAAGCATGAGTTTCGATGAGGGGATTGTTAATGTATACATGGCATATTTACATGATAAAGCTTTACAAATGATGTATGTATCATACTGAGCATCAGGCAGCTATGGGGCTGATCACCATTTAGACTGTATTGTAGCATAAGCATTGCACACTACTATTGAGCCGGCACCTCCTTGCGAATAGATCATACGATGAACCCCAGAATCAGGGGTGAGTGCATGCTTGACCATGCCAGTGGGGCAGGTTGTAAGCAGCCTGTGGGGTCATGAATCATAGCTCAGTGGAGCTGGTTACTATATATAGCCCATGGGGGCAGAGAGAAAACCCAAGGTTCAGGATTAAGAAACAAAGCACTTTGCCGGGTGAACCGCACAGGTAAGGGGTGCTATTTGTGCAGGGATCCTGCTAGTCACGCACCCAATAAGAGTACACTTACAGGAGGGCGACTGTAGGGTGGTACCTCAGAGGCATTACACACAACCCAGTATCATAAGATTTAAAAGCATATATTGTAATTTAAAAAGGGCCAGTGGGCCAAGTAGTTATCCCAAGAGGAAGAGTGTGCATGAGATGCCAGTAAGCAAGCAGATTCCGATGGGAATCTAGAATTTAATAAAGTATGGGCTGTAAATAAAGAATGCATATTTTTATATTGTAATGCATGGATTTTTATCTTAATGAGTTATCTTTCAGTAAAATGTTATTGTAGAGTATTTTAGTACTGGTATATTATTTGAAGAATAAGCTATATTTTACTTTATCTGTTATCATGTTAAAAATATACTTTGAGTTATATAAGCTATATGGTATCGGCATGCGGTTGAAAATATGAGGTTATGGTTCTCTATTTCTCCATAGTTAGATGGTTATTCAGTTACTGGGACTTAGGTCTCACCCCTCTATGATTGAAATTTTCTTTCAGATCAGTGAGTATTTCTACCAGGATCACAGGATAAGCAGGACAAAACCCTTAGCTGGTGAAGCTTACTTGGATGCAAGGGTGTATAGATGATAGCCTTGTATATTGAGATAGTGTGAATTGATATTTGTATATTGCATATGTGTATGTGTATAGTGAGATGTAATGATGTTTCAGACCTTTTTGGATATGAATATAAGACTTATGTTTTGGAGAAAATTATGAGCATGATATGTGCACTTATGATTTTGATATCGATTGTGAATGTGATCTTGTAAATTGCCTGAGGAATGTCATGAAAAATATTATCTGAGCAGGTTGATGCTTAGTATTGATTGAGTAATGTGCATATATATTTGATATGATAATAAAAAGTTTTTAACAGGATATGTTTTCGAGCGTCTGCTATTTATGATAATTAGTTGGGGTTCTCTAGCTCTTTATAGAGCGCTACATAAAGACTAGTAAAACTCTATCCGATTACCATAGGTGTGCAGGTGTGCTGTCGGTGGCCCCAGAGAGAAGGGGGAGCTGACAAGTTTTGGTATCAGAGCCCTAGGTTATTAGGTCCTAGGGGAATAAGTATGAGTAGGAGTCTAGGATGATTGCATGATTATGATTATAGTTATTGAATGATGAAACTGATGTAACGAATAATGTCTTGTAGGATGATTACTATAAAGGCATCTAGAGAGACAGAGCAATCCTCAGGCAGGGATAGAAGCAAAGGTTAAAGTAGACTCAGAATGTCAGTTAGAAGCAGTTAAATTGATAGAATGTCTTCTAGTGATTCCATCGAGCCAGTATCTAATGAGGCTAGGATGAGGGCATCTTCAGAGCAGATGTTAGAGTCTTCTTTACATTCTGTTACCCCTGTGCTAGTGGACCCATCTCGGGCACAGACTCAAGGGCCTAGTATGCCAGAGCTGGTAGGCATGATTACTCAGGCTGTGGTAGCAGCTGTGGGTGCTAGTTCCAGCCTTTCAGCTAAAAATTTGGAGGTTGTGAGGAATGTGGAAAGAGCAAGGAAGTTAGGGGCTCTGGAGTTCTAGGGAACTACTGATCCTATTCAGGCCGGGGCATGGCTGCAGAGGATCGAGAGAGTATTTGATGTGATGGAAAGCTCTGAGGAGCAGAGGTTGGGTATTGCCATCTTTTTACTGGAGGGTAGAACCCATAGTTGGTGGAGATCTATTCAGGGCAGGCAGCCCTAGGGAGTGGAGTTGTCATGGGAAGATTTTAGAAGAGAATTTCATCAGCAATATTATTCTGAGATTTATAGGGATCAGAAGAGGAGGGATTTCCTTAGTCTGACCCAGGGAAGGATGTCTGTGGCCGATTATGAAGCCACTTTTGTTGAGTTATCTCAGTTTGCTAGGGCCTTGGTGGCTGATGAGAGGGAGAGGTGACGACTATTCCAGGATGGATTGAATCTCCCTATTAAAGCCAAGATCCATATGCAGACCTATAATAGTTATTCTGAGTTGGTGTAGGAAGTACTCAAAGCTGAGGAGATTAAAAAAGAATATATGAGTAGGAGGCAGGATAGAATGAAAAGAAGTGCTCCTAGTTATCCTTCTGCTCTGGGAGGGACTCAGCCATTTAAGAAACCCCAGAGGACTGGATAGTTTTATTCTAGTTTTAGAGCCCCTGGTGATGTGGGCTGGAGATCAGTATCTCTGTCAGCATCTAGCCCAGCCCAAAGAATGCCTTATGGGGGTGTGCCTCAGGTTGCCACCAGCAGGGTGTCTGGTGATGTAGGGGAGCAGGGTCGTCCTTCTGATGGAGGAAGAAATATACCTCAATGTAATGTATGTGGGAGACTTCATTTGGGAGAGTGTAAAAGGGGCAATAAGGGATGTTATATTTGTGGTGACCTAGGCACCTGAAGAGAGATTGCCCTAGGAGATGGTAGCAGGCTGGTGGGCTTCCCCAGGGACCAATAGTGCCAAGAGGACAGCCTGGTAGAAGGGGTGACAGTGGTGTTGTGGCTTCAGCCAGTCAAGTGGGGCCTAATGTTAATCAGCCAGGAGGATCATCCAGTATTCCAAGGGCCGAAGTCAGAGTGTTTGCCATGACCCGACAGGAGGCTCAGATTGATCCTAATGTGGTGACAGGTATGCTACCCATCGATAATCATGATGCTTATATTTTAATTGATTCTAAATCTACGCATTCATTCTTCTCATGTGAGTTTGCTAAGGATCTAGTTAGAGATGTGGGCCAGTTGGGTAGCCAGTTGGTAGTATCTATGCCTATAGGGAGGCCTTTTATAGCAGACCAAGTGTATAAAGGCTGTGATATTTTTGTGGAGGGTCAAAAATTAGCAACAGATTTGATTCATTTGAGATTGAAAGAGTTTGATGTCATTTTGGGGATGGATTGGTTATCTGTGCATAGAGCCAGAGTAGATTGCTTGAGGAAGGAGGTGATGTTACAAACTTCTGATGATAGAGAGGTCTGTTTCGTTGGTGATAGGAGGGGGTTGCCCTCATGAGTGATTTCAGCTTTGATAGCCAATAGAATGCTAGCAAAAGATGTGAAGCCTATTTAGCTTGTGTAGTGAGCCTAGAGGGCAATGGTTTAGAGCTGACGGATATCCCTATGGTAAGGGATTTTTCAGATGTATTTTCTGAGGAGCTGCCAGGGTTACCTCCTGACAGAGGATTCGATTTCAGTATAGATCTAGCTCCAGATACCAGACCAATAGCCAGGGTACCTTATAGAATCGCTCCAATTGAATTAAAAGAATTAAAAAGTTAGTTACAGAATTATTGGATAAAGGGTTTATTAGACCTAGTATATCGCCATGGGGTGCACCAGTGTTGTTTGTGAAGAAAAAGGATGGTACCTTGAGGTTATGTATAGACTATAGACAGTTGAACAAGGTGACCATTAGAAATAATTATCCATTGCCGAGGATCAATGATTTGTTTGATCAGCTGCAAGTGGCAGCAGTGTTTTCAAAGATTGATATGAGATCTGGGTATCATCAATTGAGAATAAAGAATGAGGATATATCTAAAACTACTTTCAGGACCAGATATGGTCATTATGAGTTATTGGTAATGCCATTTGGCTTGACAAATGCTCCAGCTGCTTTTATGGGTCTGATAAATCAAGTATTTCATGAGTATCTAGATAAATTTGTGATAGTATTCTTTGATGACATCTTGATTTATTCTAGAAGTAGTGAAGAGCATGAGCAACATCTGAGGACAGTTTTACAGATATTAAGAAAAAAGCAATTATATGCAAAGTTTAGTAAAAGTGAATTTTGGCTGGATGAGGTAAAGTTTTTGGGACATGTATTTTCAGCCAAAGGTATTATGGTAGATCCTCAAAAGATTGAAGCTATAGTGAATTGGGTATCACCTACCAATCAGACTGAGGTGAGGAGTTTCTTGAGGCTAGCAGGATATTATAGAAGATTTATAGAAATTTTCTTAATTTTGGCTTCTCCTATGACTAAGCTGCTTAGAAAGAATATCAAGTTTGATTGGTCTAATGAATGCAGGAAGAGTATGGATGAATTGAAAAAGAGATTAACCTCAGCCCCAATTCTAATACTCTCTGATAGTGCCAGTAATTATGTGATCTATAGTGATGCCTCATGAAGGGTTTGGGGTGTGTTTTAATGCTGAATGGAAAAGTGGTGGCTTATATATCTAAACAGTTGAGATCCCATGAAAAGAATTACCCCACCCATGATTTGGAGTTAGCTTCTGTTATATTTGCATTGAAGGTTTGGAGGCACTACTTGTATGGAAGAAGATGCCAGATATTTACTGATCATAAGAGTTTGAAATATATTCTGATCCAGAAGGAATTGAATTTAAGGCAGAGAAGATGGATTGAACTGATTAAAGATTATGATTGCACTATTGAGTATCACCCAGGGAAAGCTAATGTTGTGGTTGATGACTTGAGTCGGAAGTCTATGGCCACATTAGCTTCTATTAGAACAGTACAGCTACCTTTGATGATTGAGTTAAGGAGGTTAGATGCAGAGCTAGCTATAGAAGAATCAGGAGCCTTGTTGGCTACTTTCAGAGTAAGACCCCAAATGCTAGAGGAAATAAGAGAAGCTCAGCTGCTAGATCTACAGTTGCTTAAAGCTAGAGATTAATTCAGAGTGGGTCTCAGTCAGAGTTTTCTGTTAGAGGTGATGGGGTGTTATTATTCAAGGGCAGAGTTTGTATGCCAGCTGTGGAATTAGTGAAAGATCAGATTTTAAGGGAAGCACATATCTCAGCTTATTCAATGCATCCAGGTAGTACTAAGATGTATAGAACTATCAAACAGAATTACTGGTGGAATAGTATGAAAAAGGAGATAGTTGAGTATGTATCTAAGTGTTTGGTGTGTCAGCAGATTAAGGCTGAACATCAGTGTCTGGCTGGCAAGCTTCAGCCTCTATTTGTGCCAGAGTGAAATGGGAGCATATAACTATGGATTTTGTTGTAGGACTCCCAAAGACCAAAAGGGGCAATGATGCTATTTGGGTAATAGTTGATAGATTGATTAAGTCTGCTCATTTTTGCCTATTAAGATTGTCTTTACCTTGGATAGATTAGCAGAATTATATGTACATGAAATTGTGAGTAGGCATGGTGTGCCAGTATCTATAGTATCAAATAGAGATCCAAGATTTACATCTCAATTTTGGGCAAAATTACAGAAAGCTTTGGGGACTAAATTGAGATTCAGTACAGCATTTCATCCTCAAACTGATGGTCAGTCGGAGAGAACCATCCAAACACTAGAGGATATGTTGAGAGCTTGTGTCATGGAATTTTCTGTAGCTGGGATGATCATCTGCCTTTAGTAGAGTTTGCTTACAATAACAGCTACCATTCTAGCATTGATATGGCACCATATGAGCCTTGTATGGGAGAAAATGTAAAACTCCAGTGTGTTGGGATGAGGAGGGAGAGAGAAGGCTGTTAGGCCCCGAGTTAATGCAGCTTATAGCAGATCAAGTTAAAATCATAAGAGCTAAATTAAAGGCAGCCCAGGATAGACAGAAGAGCTATGCAGATAAAAAGCATAGAGAGGTAAAGTTTTAGGTTGGAGATAGAGTCTTTCTGAAGGTATCTTCTTGGCGAGGTGTTATGAGATTGGAAAGAAAGACAAGTTGAGTCCCAGGTATATTGAACCCTATGAAATTCTGGAAAGAGTTGGGACACTATCTTATATATTGGCTTTACCTTCAGAGTTATCTCAGATTCATAATGTATTTCATGTATCAATGCTTAGGAGGTATGTGCCGGATTCATCTCACGTGATTCAGTCTGAGACTATAGAGTTACAGGAAGATTTATTATTTGCCAGAACCAGTGAAGATCTTGAATAGTGAGATTAAGCAGCTCCGCAGTAAAAGAAATCCATTAGTTAAGGTGCAATGGTTAAATCATCAAAAAGAGGAGGCTACATGGGAGCGAGAGGATGAGATGAGATTGAAGTACCCCCATCTATTTGAAAATATATCTAGCTAAATTTTGGGGACGAACTTTTTTAAGAGGAGGAGAATTGTAACGTCCCGAAAACATTGTAATTTATTAAGTAATATTAATGGCATTTTTTATTTGAAATGAAAGTCAGAGGGTTTTAGTGAAGTGTGGGCGTGTTGGCCTTTTGATAAATATAAAGAGAAGAAATTTTGAAGTAAATGAGTATATTTTTGAGTGCTAATGAGTTTGATTTAAGAAATTGAGAGATTTAAGTTTTAATAGGCTTAAATCATAAGAAAAATCAAGTTTAGTTTGAGTTTTACCTTTAAGAGATGTTTTTAGTAATTAGAGTCGACTCTAATTGGAGTGGAGTCAACTCTGGCATGGTTTTGAACTTCCAGCACGCTTTAGAGTCGACACATGCAGAAGGAGGTGTCGATACCTGCAGAGAAATATAGAAGGTTAGCATTTCTTCTACAATATTAGAGCCAACTCTAATTTTCTGTAGCCGACACCAATTTTTGCTGGAGCCGACACTAAATCTGTTGGAGCCGACTCTAAAACGGTAGATTTTCTGGGTTAAATCTTAAAATTTTATATTTATTCTGTTTTAAGTCTGATTTGAGTGCCGTTTAAACCGTTGGATTTCTAAAATCGAGCTCTTCAAGTTGCTGAAGTCTTTTCTTAGAAATGTTATATAAAAGTATCGATTTAAATAAAAAATGATAATCTAAGCTATAAATCGATTTAAAAAATGTTATATCGGGGGCAAATTTGGAAAAGGCTCTGAGGTCAATTGCTAATTGTGCTAAGGGCAATTTGGGGAAAAAAATCTAAGGGCAAAATATCATGGTTATAAGTGAGCCACGTGTTTTTTCAAAAAGCGTGCGTTAAGAGTGTTTGAGGGCAAAATGAGATTTTGGCATGCCTTAGCCCTTAAGTCACCCATGACTTGGTCCCCAAGTCATTAGAGAAAAAGAAAAAATGTGGGTTCAGCAAAAGAAAAGAAAGAAAGAAAGAAAGAAGAAAGAAGAGAAAAAGAGAGGAAGAGGAAGAAGAAGAAAAGGGGAAAGAAAGAGGAAAGGAAAGAAAAGCTTGGGGTTTGTCTTGGCTTCATGTAAGCTATAGCCTCTCTAGATCTTGCATGACTTTAGATTTTCTTATGATTCTTATATTTTGAGGTAATAGTAGAAGAAATCTTGAGTAGAGAAAGGATGGAAGAAAATAATGAGATATTAGAGGATAAAGCATGTATGCATGCATGGTTTCGTGGAAAAACCTCGTGAGAAGGTAATCCTAATAGCTATCGTATCTGTATGTTGACGTAGGTCAAGAGGGTTATTTTAGGGAGCCAGAATACTAGAGTTGAGTTCCAGTTGAGGAGTAACCTACTAATGTGAGTGGGTTTCTCATATAGCAATGAAAGTAAATTCGAGCTACTATAATGAGACTAATAGCTAGTTGTGGTATGTTATGTTTAGTTGAGTATTATGTATGTTTTAAATCTGAGAAATGAGAACCTAGTATATGATATTCTGATATATGAGTTTTGAGCATGAGTTTTAAGCATAAAGAAATAAGCATGAGTTTTGAGCATAAGTTTTAAGCATAAAGAAATAACATGAGTTTTGAGCACAAAGACATAAGCATGAGTTTTGATGAGGGGATTGTTAATGTATACATGGTATATTTGTATGATAAAGCTCTACAAATGATGTAGTATCATACTGAGCATCAGGTAGCTATGGAGCTGATTACCCTTTACATTGTACTGTAGCATAAGCATTGCATACTACTATTGAGCCGACACCTCCTTGCGATCAGATCGTACGATGAACCCCAAAATCAGGGGTGAGTGCACGCTTAACCAGGCCAGTGGGGCAGATTGTAAGTAGCCCATGGGGGCATGAATCATAGCTTAGTGGAGCTGATTACTATATATAGCCTGGGGGCAGAGAGAAAATCCGAGGTTCCAGGGTTAAGGAACAAAGCACTTTGCCAAGTGAACCGCACTGGTAAGGGGTGCTATTTGTGCGGGGATCCTGTTACTAGTCATGAACCCGATGAGAGTAGCTATAGGAGGGCGACTGTAGGGTGGTACCTCAGAGGCATTACACACAGCCCAGTATCATGAGATTTAAAAGCATATGTTGTGATTTAAAAAGAGCTAGTGGGCCAAGTAGTTATCCTAAGAGGGAGAGTTTACATAAGATTACTGGTGGGCATGCAGATTCCCACCGGAATCTGAGAATTTAATAAAGAAAGTCTGGGCTGTAGATAAAGAATGCATATTTTATATTGTAATGCATGAATTTTTATCTTAATGAGTTATCTTTCAGTGAAAAGTTATTGTAGAGTATTTCAGTACTGGTATATTATTTGAAGAATAAGCTACGTTTTAATTTATCTAATATCATGTTAAAAATATACTTTGAGTTATACAAGCTATATGGTATTGGCATGCGATTGAAAATGTGAGGTTATGGTTCTCTCTTTCTCCATAGTTAGATGGTTATCCAGTCACTGGGAAATATACTTTGAGTTATACAAGCTATATGGTATTGGCATGCGATTGAAAATGTGAGGTTATGGTTCTCTATTTCTCCATAGTTAGATGGTTATCCAGTCACTGGGACTTAAGTCTCACCCTTCTATAATTGAAATTTTCTTTCAGACCAATGAGTATTTCTACCAGGATCACAAGATAAGCAGGATAGAACCCTTAGCTGGTGAAGCTTACTTGGATGCAATGGTGTATAGATGATAGCCTTGTATATTGAGATAGTGTGAATTGATACTTGTATATTGCATATGTGTATGTGTACATTGAGATGTAATGATGTTTCAGACCTTTTTGGATATAAATATGAGACTTATGTTTTGGAGAAAATTATGAGCATGATGTATGCACTTATGATTTTGATGTCGATTGTGAATGTGATCTTGTAAACTGCCTGAGAAATCGTGAAAAATATTATCTGAGCAGGTTGATATTTAGTGTTGATTGAGTGATGTGCATATATATTTGAGATGATAATAAAAAGTTTTTAACAGGATACGTTTTCAAGCGTCTGCCATTTATGATAATTAGTTGGGGTTCTCTAGCTCTTTATGGAGCACTACATACAGACTAGTAAAACTTTATCCAATTACCATAGGTGTACATGTATGCTGTCGGTGGCCCTCGAGAGAAGGGGAAGCTGATAGTCCATGGCTGCGATAGGACTTGAGCCTCAGTCCATCAAGGATGAGGCCGTTAAGGAAAGCCAGGACAGCCGGCCAAGATGGCTAGCACTACAAGAGAAATAAAATATTGCGACGCCCAAATGCGTCGCAATTGCGTCGCTAAACATGCTATTGTAATGCAATAGCGACGCAATGACGGCGTGGCTCAGATGTCCATCACAATATTCATTTGTTGCAATTGCATCGCAATATTGCGACTCTCTGCGATGCAACATTGCATCGCAATATTGCGACGCATCCATATGCGTCGCTAAATTAAAAATTAAATTATAATATTTAAAATTATTATTAAATATTGTAACGCACTCAATTGCGTCGCAATATTGCGACACATTTAGTTGCGTCACAATATTTAATAATAATTTTTTTGATATAATAGCGACGCCATTTGCGTCGCTAAAGAGTCGCAAATAAAAAATTTAAGAAAATATTGTGACACAAGGTCATTGCGTCGCAATATTTATTAAAAATATTTTAGATATAATAGCGACTCAATTTGAGTCGCTAATGCGTCGCTATTAAATTTTTTTATATTATTGCGACGTCAGATCATTGCATCGCAATATTTAATAATAATATTTTAAAAATATTAGCGATGCAATTGCAGTCGCTAATGCGTCGCTAAATAAATATTTTTAAAAAAAATAAAAATTAAAAAATTTAAACGGTTAATACAATTTCGTTACATTTAAATATTGATCGAAATATTCTTCACTCATATTGATCCAAACAATAATCATTCAATTTCCAAAAATAATTCATATATTAAAATTTTGAAGTTTTCATGTACAACATAAAAAAAGAAAAGAAAAATACATCAAAAATCTGGGCGATCACATGGAGGCTGTGGAGGCTGAAGACTCTGCGACAAGCGGCTAACCATATCCCGCAAATAATGCATCTCATCTCGCATGTCTGCAATCTCCTGATCCCGACCTCGTATACGATCCTCGAAATCCTGCTCGACCTCCTGGCGAACCTCCTCTGCAATAGATCTGCGAAGGTCATGTAAACGCTCGGGAGGAAGATCACCAGAAAGTCGCGAGCTGGAGGCCTAATGGGGAAAATATGTAGAAGCTCTAGTGCCCAGACCATAGACCCTGCGGTCTCGTGGCTGGGCACCAACAGCCTCCAAAAACACACGCCGACTCTCCTCTGCTGAGAGTTCGACGGCATCTCCTATCAGTAGAGTCGACCTGCGATGCCTGGGAGCGAAGCTCCTCGACTCGTGTCTTTAAATTATGAAATCAATAATAAATAAGTTAATAAATTTCTCGAAATAAAATTTTAGAAATTAAACAGATACTATATAAATCTAATTTCTTACCGCAACCTCCCGTGATCACGTGTCGATCCAGGAACCGTCCCTCCTGGTGTGTGTCGCCCTGAATAGACGAAACTCACCAGGATCTCTGCCCTCCTTCTCAGACTATAACATTAAAAAAAATGATATTAATACAAATATTTGTAAATAACTAAAATAGTAATTAAAATATTTATGTTTTCTTACCATACGTCGTCTGTGCTCCTGAATCGAAATGGAGCCCAAAGTATGGCGGGAGAGACCCGTGCCAGGACCGCCCTTCTCAGATCGGCGGTTCGTGCTGGCTGATGCGGACCTCCTGCGCCAGCCATCGGACTGCCAGGCCTGCTACCACTCGTGCCAAATATCCTCTGGCACGTGCGCAGGATGCTGACCCAATGACCTCCAACGATGAAGCATGTCGGAGTATCGGCGTCCCGTTAGAGCCTCCCATGCTGCCCTAATGGCATCATGGCTGGCAGGATCCCATGTATACTTTTCTGCATTAAAATAAACAGTTAGTTTCTAAATTTATTAAGATTAAGAAATTTTATATCAGTGATAAATTGTATTTAATAAGTTTACCTGAAACTCAGAAAAATAAAACTCCCTCGTGGCTGGAGATATGTGGCGCCAAACGTAGCCACTGGGATCTGCACGCCTCTAAAATACGGCACTGATGTGGCTGGATACATGATGCTGCTCAATAAATCTGTTAAAAAATGCATGTTTATAAGTAATTAACTTAAAAACATAAATATATATTTTTAATTAGTATATACTTACAGCCCCTGAGCATCGAGTCAAGTACGGTGCGGTCGATGGTGGAAGAACTCTCGGAGGAATGTGGCGATCGGCTGGATGGTAATACTGCTGGAGAGATCGAAGGCTGTGCGACTGCTGGAGATCCGAACTCTCCATCTCCAACGCTCATATGATCTGATGCAGCAGGGCTATGTCCCTGCTCACTCCGTCTGTCGTCGGTAGATCTACCTCTGCCCGTCATACTGAAAATACTAAAGATTCATACAATTAAATTACGATTAATGATTGACTATGTAAAAATTTAACACTTATAAAAAAAAGTTAAATTTTAAAAAACCTCTATGTTTAATCGGTGTCAACTTATGCTTGTTATTCTTAACTTCTTGTGAATTATACATGTAATCACTAACTTTTTAAGATTATTGTGTCGAATACAAATGTTTGTGAAGACTAAAATGTAAATCATTGAAACTACTAATTTATTGCTGGAAATTAAATAATATTACAACAAGACTTTTTATTTAGCATTACATAATTTAATGCATCATTCAGTTTGCAGCAGAATATAAATAATCAAGATATAACAATTATAAATAAGTACAAATGCACAAATATTATTGCATAAACATTCTGCTTAAATTAATTATTGCATAAACATTATGCAAATTAAATAATAATACAACAAGACTTTCTATCTAGTATTACAAATATTATTGTATAATCAAGACATAACAATCAGTCTATACAAAGAGCTCCGTGGTCCCCCCTAACTATTTTTTTTTGGACTGCGGCCTGGCCACCGAGGCCGTGGCCGGAGAAGACAAAAGGGGGGGGCCCTGTTATCATTTTTTTTTTTGACAGGGTGCCAGGCCACCGGCGACCACAGCAGCGGCCGTGGCCAGAGAAGACAAAATGGGGGGGGGGGTTTCCCCACCCCCCACCCCTGTTACAATTTTTTTTTTTTTGACAGTGGCCTGGCCACCGTGGCCATGGCCAGGCCTTGTCCGGCCGCGGCCGCGGCCACGGCCGGAGAGACAAAACGGGGGGGGGGGGGGGGGGGGCCTTGTTCGGCCGCGGCCACAGTCGGAGAAGACAAAATGGGGGGGGGGGCGTTTCCCCACCCCCCCTGTTACAAAATTTTTTTTTTTGACAGTGGCCTGGCCACCATGGCCAGGCCACTGCCGGCCACGGCAGCGGGTGTGGCCAGAGAAGAAAAAAAGAGGGGGCGGGGGGGTTCCCCCCCTGTTACGAAATGTTTTTTTTTTTTTTGACAGTGGCCTGGCCACGGTGTGGCCGGAGAAGAAAAAAAGGGGGGTGGGGGGTTCCCCCCCCCCCCCCTGTTACGAAATGTTTTTTTTTTTTTTTGACAGTGGCCTAGCCACCGTGGCCAGGCCACTGCCGGCCACGGCAGCGGCCGTGGCCGGAGAAGAAAAAAAGGGGGGGGGGGGGGCGGGTTTCCCCCCCCTGTTACCAAATGTTTTTTTTTGTGACAGTGGCCTGGCCACGGCAGCGGCCGTGGCCGGAGAAGAAAAAAAGGGGGAGGGGCGGGGGGGGGGGGGTTCCCCCCTGTTACCAAACGTTTTTTTTTGTGACAGTGGCCTGGCCACCGTGGCCAGGCCACTGCCGGCCACGGCAGCGGCCGTGGCCAGAGAAGAAAAAGGGGGGGGGGGGGCGGGGTTTCCCCCTGTTACCAAATGTTTTTTTTTTGTGACAGCGGCTTGGCCACCGTGGCCAGGCCACTGCCGGCAGCGGCCGTGGCCGCCTTGTCCGGCCCGGCCGGAGAAGAAAAAAAGGGGGGGAGGGCGGGGGGTTCCGCCCCCCCTTGTTACCAAATGTTTTTTTTTTAATTTTACAGTGGCCTGGCCACCGTGGCCAGGCCACTGCCGGCCACGGCAGCGGCCGTGACCGAAGAAGATGGCCACGGTCTTGGCCGTGGCCGGAGGGAAATATTAAAAAAAAAATTAGAGAGTGTAGGGGCTTACCTTGGTCGAGAGAAGACGGCGGAGTCGGAAGAGAACGCCGGGGAGCCGGAGCACCAGAGGGGGGAGCCGGAGCAGCGAGGTAGGAGCCGGAATTTTTTAGAAGAAGAGGGCGGTGGCTAGGTCAAGACGGGGAAGAAGAAGAAGAGAAGGCCGGCTTATATATAAGTAATTAGCGACGCAACGCATCGCTAAATGGTCGCAATTTTTTTTTAAATTTATTATGTATTAGCGACGCATTAATGCATCGCTAATCCATCGTTAATTTGGTTTTATTATAATTTTATGAAAAAATAGCGACTCAAAAAATTGCGTCGCTAACTTGGCACCAATGTCCGGCGAGAAAATTATTTTTATTTTCTAGAATTGCGTCGCTAAGGCGTCGCAATATTTTTTTAATATTTTTAATTGATTAAAATAATAACTTATTACAATAATTGCGACGCAAACATTGCGTCGCAATAATTTTTAAATATTTATAAATGATAATATTTATAATTAATGTTAATAATTGCGACGCAAATTTGCGTCGCAATAAATTTTTAATATTTTTAATTAGATATATTTATTTAAAAAATATTGCGACGTAAATTATGCGTCGTAATATTATATTTCTTTTATTTATTAATACTAAAAAAAATTATATTTACTAAAAATAATTGCGACGCATACATTGCGTTGCAATATTTGTTTATTTTTTTCCTAAAATGCGTCGCTACGGCGTCGTAAATTTTTTAAATATTTATTAATGATATTATTTATAATTTATGATAATAATTATGATGCCTTATTGCATCGCAATAATTTTTTAATATTTTTAATTAGATATATTTATTTAAAAAATATTGCGACGCAAATTATGCTTCGCAATATTATATTTCTTTTATTTATTAATACTAAAAAATTTATATTTACTAAAAATAATTGCGATGCATAAATTGCGTCGCAATATTTATTTTTTTTTCCTAAAATGCGTCGCTACTGCGTCGCAAAATTTTTAAATATTATTAATGATAATATTTATAATTTACGATAATAATTGCGACACCTTATTGCGTCGCAATAATGTTTTAATATTTTTAATTAGATATATTTATTTAAAAAATATTGCGACGCAAATTATGCGTCGCAATATTATATTTTTTTTATTTATTAATACTGAAAAAATTTATATTTACTAAAAATAATTGCGACGCATACATTGCGTCGCAATATTTGTTTATTTTTTTTTCTAAAATGCGTCGCTACGGCGTCGCAAAATTTTTTAAATATTTATTAATGATAATATTTATAATTTATGATAATAATTGCAACGCCTTATTGCGTCGCAATGATTTTTTAATAGATCCGACGTTGCGATCGATCCTAGCCATAATAGATCCCGGTCGGCGACGATCCGACGGTTGCGATCGATCCAAGCCATGATCGATCCCGTTCGATGACAATCCGACGGTTGCGATCGATCCAAGCCATGATCAATCCCGTCGGCGACGATCCGATGGTTGAGATCGATCGAATCCATGATCGATCCCGGTCGGCAACGATCCGACGGTTGCGATCGATCCAAGCCATGATCGATCCCGTTCGGCGATAATCCGACGGTTGCGATCGATCCAAGCCATGATCGATCCCGTTCGGTGACGATCCGACGGTTGCGATCGATCCAAGCCATGATCAATCTCGGTCGGCGACGATCCGACGGTTGCGATCGATCCAAGCCATGATCGATCCCGTTCGGCGATGATCCGATGGTTGTGATCGATCCAAGCCATGATCGATCCCGGTCGGCCACGATCGATCCCGGACCGTTGCGATCGGTCCAAGATCGCTGGCGATTTGACGGTTGCAATCGATCCAAGCCCTGATCCCGATCGGCCACGACGATCCCGGACCATTGCGATCGGTCCAAGATCGCTGGCGATTCGACAGTTGCGATCGATCGAAGCACTGATCCCGATCGTCCACGACCGATCTAGGACCGTGGCGATCGGACCGATCGGCGTCGATCCGATGGTTGCCATCGCTCCAAGCCCTGATCCTGATCCACCACGACCGATCTCGGACCACGGCGATCGATCCGATCGGCGACGATCCGACGATTGCGATCGATCCAAGCCCTGATCCTGATCAGCCACGACCGATCCCGGACCGTTGCGATCAGTCCGAGATCATTGACGAACCGACGATTGCGATCGAACCAAGCCCTGATCCGATCGGCCACGACTGATCTCGAACCGTGGCGATCGATCCGATCGGCGATGATCCGACGGTTGCGATCGATCCAAGCCCTGATCCCGATCGTCCATGACCGATCTCGGACCGTGGCGATCACACCGATCGGCGTCGATCCGATGGTTGCCATCGATCGAAGCCCTGATCGATCCCGGTCGGTGATCAACGATCTCGGACTGTCGCGATCGATTCGATAGGTGATAATCCGACGATTGTGATTGATCCAAGCCATGATCCCGATCGCCATGACCGATCTCGGACCGTGGTGATCGGTCCGATCTGCGATGATCCGACGGTTGCGATCGATCCAAGCCCTCATCCCGATCGGCCATGACCGATCCCGGACCTTGCGATCGGTCCGAGATCGCTGACGAACCGACGGTTGCGATCAAACCAAGCCTTGATCCCGATCGGCCACGATTGATCTCGGACCGTAGCGATCGCTCCGATCGGCGATGTTCCGACGGTTGCGATCGATCCAAGCCCTGATCCCGATCGTCCATGACCGATCTCGGACCGTGGCGATCACACCGATCGGCATCGATCTACGGTTGCCATCGATCGAAGCCCTGATCCATCCCGATCGGCGATCAATGATCTCGGACCATCGCGATCGATCCGATAGGCGACAATCCGATGATTGCGATCGATCCAAGCCGTTATCCCGATCAGCCACGACCGATCTCGGACCGTGGCGATCGGTCCGATCGGCGACGATCCAACGGTTGCGATCGATCCAAGCCCTCATCCCGATCGGCCATGATCGATCCCAGACCGTTGCGATCGGTTCGAGATCGCTGACGATCCGATGGTTGCGATCGATCCAAGCCCTGATCCCGATCGGCCACGATCGATCTCGAACCGTGGCGATCGGTCCGATCAGCGACGATCCGAGGGTTGCGATCGATCCAAGCCCTTATTCCGATCGGTCACGATTGATTTTGGACCGATCGCTATTTAACATAATTAATTTTTTTAAATACATTGCGATGCAAAGGGTTGCATCATAATTTTTTAATATGATAATTATATTATATAAAAATTAATTTTATTTATAATAATTACGATGCAACAAGTGCGTCGCTAAATTAAAACATAATTTTTCTAATTAATTTTTTAGTTTATTGCATCGCTAATGCATCGCTATTTAACATAATTAATTTTTTAAAACATTGCAACGCACTGTGTTACGTCGCAATTATTTTTTTCTCATATTTATATTTTATAAAATTTAATTTTATTTAAATAATTGCGACGCAGTTATTACGTTGCTAAATTAAAAAATAATTTTTCTAATTTTCTAGTTTATTGCGTCACTATTTAATATATTTAATTTTTTAAAACATTGCGATGCACTGAGTTGCGTCGCAATATTTTTTCCTAATATTTATACTTTTAAAATTTAATTTTATTTAAATTATTTGCGACGCAATTGGTGCGTCGCTAAATTAAAAATAATTTTTTTAATTTTTGATTTAATGCGTCGCTATTTAATATATTTAATTTTTTTAAAAAACATTGCGATGCACTGATTTGCGTCACAATATTTTTTCTAATATTTATATTTTATAAAATTTAATTTCATTTAAATTATTTGCGATGCAATTGGTGCATCGCTAAATTAAAAATAATTATTCTAATTTTTTGGTTTATTACGTCGCTATTTAACATATTTAAATCTTTTAAAAATATTGCGACGTACTATGTTGCGTCGTAATATTTTTTTTTCCGATATTTATATTTATAAAAAATTAATTTAAAAATATTGTGACGTATTATTTACGTCGTTAAATAAAAATTAATTTTTTTTAATTTTCTGATTAATTGAGTCGCTAATGCGTCGCTAAGACATTGCAATATTTTATTATCACATAGGCGTCGCAAAGTGGTCGCTTTGAGTTGCAGTATTTTCTTGTAACGTGGGAGTCCTCCGTTGAGGAAAGCCAAGAGTCCGAAGGCCGTTGAGGAAAGCTAGGACAGCCGGTGAGGAAGGCTGGGAGTCCGAAGGCCGTTGAGGAAAGCTAGGAGTCCGGAGACCATTGAGGAAAGCCAGGAGTCCGAAGGCCGTTGAGGGAATCCAGGACAGTCGGCGGCCGTTGAGGGAATCCAGGACAACCGGCAACCGTTGAGGGAAGCCAGGACAGTCGGCGGCCGTTGAGGAAAGCCAGGACAGCCGACGAGGAAGACTGGGAGTCCGGAGGACGTTGAGGAAATCCAAGAGTCCGAAGGCCGTTGAGGAAATCCAGGAGTGGAGAAACAGAGCCGGAAGCAACTAAAGCCACGTCCCTACGCCTGCATGCAGGGAATTAACGCCACGTCTTCACGTATGCATGTAAGAAGCTAGATACCATATCCCCTTGTCGCTCGTGGGGTCAGACGATGCTCCCGGAGTCAGGGATGGTGGTGTGGAGTCGGAAGCCCGGGAGCGTGGGACAGATCTAAGAGTTGGCCGAGACGGCTGGGCGGTCCAAAGAGAAGCGGAGGTGGACTTAGGGAGGCTGCCTTGGATGGCCGCCAAGGAAGCCGAGATGGATGCTGAAACAGCTGGGGAAGGAAGCTAGAACCTCTCGTGGCCGAAGGCACCCAGGAGACGGAGCTCGGAATTGATTCTTGGGTAGCCTGAAGTGGAGGTTGACTTGGGCTCGGTCTGTAGAGTTGGGAGCAGCTGTCGGGGAAGATCGAAGCTTCCTCAAAGACTCGACCGTGTAGAGCTTCGTCATTATGGTCCTCTTGCAGAGCAGCACCTTGGTTAAAAGCATGTGCCTTGGGACGATACACGTCCTCTTGAGTCTATGCCTGGTTTGGTTGGTAAAGATCACTAGGTTATCCATAGTGTAAGTGGTTGACATGTCAGGGTCTCTTCGTCTCAAGGGGTTCTTCAGGCTCTTTATTCATATTACTGCCTCACCATTCCACTAAACACGGAGAACCGAAGCTTCAAAAAAGAAGAAAAAAAAGAGAAAGGCTGATGAAGGAGCCAATTGACCCTATGAAGAATAAAATATTTTTTAAATGGTTTTCAAATGCCGATAGCTTTAAGATCAGCACCTCAAAGGTCGACACCTCGAGGACCATCGGCCCCAAAGCTGACACCTCCAAGACCGGTACCTCCAAGGCCGGCACCACCAAGACCGTCGGCCCCAAAGGCCGACACCTTCAAGATCGGCACCTCCAGGACGGCACCTCGAAGACCGTCGGCCCCAAAGGCCGACACCTTTAGACCGGCACCCCCAAGGCCGGCAACTCCAAGACCGTCGGCCCCAAAGGCCGACACCTCCAAGACCGGCAACTCCAAGGCCGGCACCTCCAAGACCGTCGACCCCAAAGGCTGACAGCTCCAAGACCGGCGCCTCCAAGACCGGCACCTCCAGACCATCGTCCCCAAAGGCCGACAGCTCCAAGACCGGCGCCTCCAAGACCGGCACCTCGAAGACCGTCGGCCCCAAAGGCCGACAGCTCCAAGATCAACGGTCCTAAAGGCCAACACCTCCAAGACCGACGGTCCCAAAGGCCAACACCTCCAAGACCGACGGCCCCAAAGGCCGACGGCTCCAAGACCGACGGCCCCAAAGGCCGACACCTCCAAGGCCGGCACCCTCAAGGCAGGCCTCAAAGGACGACACCTCTAAGGCCGGCACCTCCAAGCTTGGCGGCCCCCTACGTCTCCAAGCCAGGCGGCCCCGGCACTTCCCAGGCACCCCCGACATCTTCCTAGCCGGCCCCTGCGCCTCCAAGCGAGTCGGCCCCGACACTTCCCAGCCGGCCCGAGCACTTTCCAGGCGCCCACGGCATCTTCCTAGCCGGCCCCTGCGTCTCAAAGCTAGTCGGCCCCGGCACTTCCCAGGCGGCCTCGGCATCTTCCCAGGCGCCCCGGCACTTTCCAACCGGCCCCGGCACTTCCCAGCCGGCCCCGGCGTGTCCAAGCTAGGCGGCCCGGCACCTCCTAGGCGGCCCCGGCACCTTCCCAGCCGGCCCCTACTTCTCCAAGCGAGTCGGCCCCGACACTTCCTCCGCCTCTCCAGTTCCGCCGAGTCGGCCAAGGCCATCCCCGGCCGGCCGTACTCGGCCCCGGCATCTCCAGTTCCGCAGAGTCGGCCAAGGCCATCCCCGGCCGGCCAGACTCGGCTCGACGTCTCTAGCTCCACCGAGTCGGCTAAGGCCATCCCCGGCCAGCCCGACTCGGCCCTGGCGTCTCCAGTCCCGCCGAGTCGGCCAAGGCCATCCCCGGCCAGCCCGACTCAGCCTCGGCGTCTCTAGCTCCGCCGACCAGACACTTCCCCCGGCGTCTCTAGTTCCGCCGAGTCGGCCAAGGCTATCCCCGGCCGGCCCGACTCGGCCCCGGTGCCTCCAAGTCCGTCAACCCCGCCCCGGCACTGTCTTGCTAGCGGGATTGGCCCTAGCCATCTCAGGTCGCCCCGGCTCAGCCCTGATAAGACGGGATTTCCCAGTTCACGCCAGATCAGCCCCAGCGGTTCAAGAAACCGCCTCTCTGACGCACGCCGCCCGACAGCGCCAGATGCGCACCGCCCGACTGCCCCGCCGGTTGATGGGATATAGCCCACTAACCAGCCCAGATTCACGCAAGGGCTCAGCAGGTCTTCTGACTCACACAATCCCACGTGATCATGCCAGAATCAACCCCTATAAAAAGGTGAATCCACCCGGTAAACAAGTATGCGCGATAACCCCCAAAATCGCCATCTCTACTCTCAAAGGGATTCCTCCTCTCAGAGATCCCTCTTTTCCACACAAAACAGGGCTCACTCGAGCCCTTCTTCAGCTGTGACCTCAGTCACTAACTTGGCCGTCGGAGGGTCTCGCCGGAGACCCCTTCCGGTCTCGGGACTTCTTTGCAGGCAACCCGGTGAAGCAAGGATTCGAGAAGTACCTCCGTTTCCGACGTCCAAGAGGGTGATGAGCAACATCAGATTGGCGCGCCAGGAAGGGGGATAAGAAAAAGTAGCGAACATTCTTCCTGAGCTACATTTTTCATCCCCTCTCTTTTTCCAAAAGCCATGGTGGTGACGCAAGCACAGCGGAGCAACTGGCAACCCTCTCCCAGCAAGTCCAGAATCTCACCGCCATGGTCCACGGGCTCCAGCAGCAGCAGTCCGTGGCCATCCAGCACCAGACCGCTCCCCCCGCCAGTCAGCAGTCGGCGAGGGGAGGTTCTCCTCGACGGAAGGCCGGTCGGCGAGAGACCGACTGACGTCAGGTTTCCCCTAGGAAGCCTCGCTACGAGCCCCCCAAGCGGCCGCGGTCCCCTGGCCACGGCCCTGGCAAGATCAAGCTTTGAAAGTAGCAGTTCATGAACTGCAGAAGCATCGCTTGGGGGCCACTCAGCAGCACCCCAAGCCTCTCACGTCGCCCATGATAGCTGCACCAGTGGGCTAGTGATCCGCTCGCTACAAGAGCTAAGTACACTGCACTTAAGACGGTTTTCTTTCATTAATACTTAAAAATATCATGCAGGGAAGACCTAACCTTGCATCAACATCCAAGGCCAACCTCGCTTTGGCGTCAAAAAGCCCTGGGCCAGCCAGGCACAAAGACCGACTCCGCGTCGGCACCAAAGACCGACTCCGCGTCGGCAACAAAGACCGACTCCGCATCGGCACCAAAGACCGACTCCGCATCGGCAATAAAGATCGACTCCGCGTCGGCACCAAAGACCGACTCCGCATCGGCAACAAAGACCCGCGAAGGCAAACAGCTACGAAAAAGCTAAGTATACTACACTGAGAAAAAAGTTTATTTTCATTAGTATCTGAATGCGTTACAACAAACCACCAAAGACCGACTCCGCATCGGCACCAAAAACCGACTCCGCATCGGCAACAAAGACCGACTCCGCGTCGGCAACAAAGACCGACTCCGCGTCGGCAACAAAGACCCGCGAAGGCAAACAACTACAAAAAAGCTAAGTATACTACACTGAGAAAAAAGTTTCTTTTCATTAGTATCTGAATGCGTTATAGGAAAACCACCAAGACCGACTCCGCGTCGGCAACAAAGACCGACTCTGCGTCGGCACCAAAGACCGACTCCATGTCGGCACCAAAGACCCGCGAAGGCAAACAGCTGCGAAAGAGCTAAGTATACTACACTGAGAAAAAAGTTTCTTTTCATTAGTATCTGAATGCGTTACAGGAAAACCACCAAAGACCGACTCCGCATCGGCAACAAAGACCGACTTCGCGTCAGCACCAAAGACCGACTCCGCGTCGGCACCAAAGACCCGCGAAGGCAAACAGCTGTGAAAGAGCTAAGTATACTACACTGAGAAAAAAGTTTCTTTTCATTAGTATCTGAATGCGTTACAGGAAAACCACCAAAGACCGACTCCGCGTCGGCAACAAGGCCGACTCCGCGTCGGCACCAAAGACCGACTCCGCGTCGGCAACAAAGACCGACTCCGCGTCGGCACCAAAGACCGACTCCGCGTCGGCAACAAAGACCGACTCTGCATCGGCACCAATGACTGACTCCGCGTCGGCAACAAAGACCCGCGAAGGCAAACAGCTGCGAAAGAGCTAAGTATACTACACTGAGAAAAAAGTTTCTTTTCATTAGTGTCTGAATGCGTTACAGGAAAAGCAACAAAGACCGACTACACGTCGGCACCAAAGACCGACTCTGCATCGGCACCAAGACCAGCCTCCGCGTCGGCACCTAAGACCGGCTCCGTGTCGGCACCCCCAAGCTCAAGACCTACGGATTCCAATCAACAGAGTTTCCTAGGGGGACAGATCAACCCTGCAGAAGGAGACCAATTTCTTTAAAGAAAAAGGCACCTGAGCCTGGCCCAAGCGCCCTCTGGTCACCCTCCGGGGTTCAAAAGGTTCTCGACGGCCTCAACTTTGCCTCATCGGCTTCATCTTTGCCTCAACGGCTAACTGATGAGCATCCCCAAAAAGTTAGCGTACGCTGCTTCCAGTGGCGGGCCTGAGGTAATCAATTTGCCTCCAAAAAATTTCTTGAAGTTCTACACTCCTTTCGCTTAGCTGATGTAGAGCACGCAAGATCAAGGAGTGTGGGGGGCATTTGATGGAGCCAGTTGACCCAATGGAGAATAAAAATTTTTTTGGATGGCCCCAAAGGCCGACAGCTCCAAGACCGGCACCTCTAAGGCCGGCACCTCAAAGACCGTCGGCCCCAAAGGCCGACAGCTCCAAGACCGGCACCTCCAAGGCCGGCACCTCAAAGACCGTCGGCCCCGAAGGCGACACCTCCAAGACCGGCAACTCCAAGGCTGGCACCTCCAAGACCGTTGGCCCCAAAGGCCGACACCTCTAAGACCAGCACCTCCAAGGCCGACACCTCGAAGACCGTCGGCCCCAAAGGCCGACACCTCCAAGACCGGCACCCCCAAGGCCGGCACCTCCAAGACCGTCGGCCCCAAAGGCCGACACCTCCAAGACCGGCAACTCCAAGGCCGGCACTCTAAGACCGTCGGCCCCAAAGGCCGACAGCTCCAAGACCGACGGCCCCAAAGGCCGACACCTCCAAGACCGACGGCCCCAAAGGCCGACGGCTCCAAGACCGACGGCCCCAAAGGCCGACACCTCCAAGGCCGGCACCTTCAAGCTAGGGGCCCCCTACATCTCTAAGCCAGGCGGCCCCGGCATCTTCCTAGTCGGCCCCTGTGCCTCCAAGGTAGTCGGCCCCGGCACTTCCCAGCCGGCCCGGGCACTTTCCAGGCGCCCTCGGCATCTTCCTAGCCGGCCCCTACGTCTCCAAGCTAGTCGGCCCCGGCACTTCCCAGGCACCCCGGCACTTCCCAACCAGCCCCGGCACTTCCCAGCCGGCCCCGGCGTGTCCAAGCTAAGTGGCCTGGCACCTCCTAGGCGGCCTCGACACCTTCCCAGCCAGCCCCTACTTCTCCAAGCGAGTCGGCCCCGACACTTCCTCCGCCTCTCCAGTTCCGCCGAGTCGGCCAAGGCCATCCCCGGTCGGCCCGACTCGGCCCCGGCGTCTCCAGTTCCACCGAGTTGGCCAAGGCCATCCCCGGCCGGCCCGACTCAGCCCCGGCATCTCCAGCTCCATCGAGTCGGCCAAGGCCATCCCCGGCCGGCCCGACTCGGCCCTGGCGTCTCCAGTTCCGCCGAGTCGGCCAAGGCCATCCCCGGCCGGCCCGACTTGGCCCCGGCGTCTCCAGTTCCGCCGAGTCAGCTAAGGCCATCCCCGGCCAGCCCGACTCGGCCCCGGCGTCTCCAGTCCCGCCGAGTCGGCCAAGGCCATCCCCGGCCAGCCCGACTCGGCCCCGGCGTCTCCAGCTCCGCCGACCCGACACTTCCCCCGGCGTCTCCAGTTCCACCGAGTCGGCCAAGGCCATCCCCAGCCGGCCCGACTTGGCCCCGGCGCCTCCAAGTCCGTCAACCCCGCCCCGGCACTGTCTTGCCAGCGGGATTGGCCCCAGCCATCTCGGGTCGCCCCGGCTCGGCCCTGATAAGACGAGATTTCTCAGTTCCCGCCAGATCAGCCCCAGCGTTCAAGAAACTGCCTCTCTGACGCGCGCCACCGGACAGCGCCAGACACGCGCCGTCCGACAGCGCCAGACGCGCGCTGCCCGACAGCCCCGCCGGCTGATGGGACGTAGCCCACTAACCAGCCCAGATTCACGCAAGGGCTCAGCAGGTCTTCTGACTCACGCAATCCCACGTGATCATGCCATAATCAATCCTTATAAAAGGTGAATCCATCCGGTAAACAGATATGCGCGATAACCCCCAAAATTGCCATCTCTACTCTCAAAGGGATTCCTCCTCTCGAAGATCCCTCTTTTCCATACAAACAGGGCTCACTCGAGCCCTTCTTCAGCTGTGACCTCAGTCACTAACTTGGTCGTCGGAGGGTCCCGCCGGAGATCCCCTTCGGTCTCGGGACTTCTTTGCAGGCAACCCGGCGAAGCGAGGATTCGAGAAGTACCTCCGTTCCCGATGTCCAGGAGGGGTGATTGAGCAACATCAGCTGACAAGCCGAGGAGGCCGAGTTAGAGAAGGTCGGTACCGAGGAGAAGATAGGTAGAGATACGGCCGTCATAGCCTATGGGTCGATTGGCCCCATCAACTTTCAACCTATATAAATCTAATCCAAATTAGCTTGGGCTTAGTCGATAGATGGGCCAATGGGTTATGGGTCAGTTCGAACCCGCTTTCAACCCAAGTCAGGGTTTATCCAGATGATAAGCAAAGAAAAAAGAGTTAGGAGGAAACAAACGAAACCTACCATTGGTCTCGATCAATGCTGGCATCATCACCCAGATATGTCTTTAAGGGTGTGTTTGGGATGTTCCTATTGGATTTGACGGGATTGGCAAGGAGGAGAGAGGGGAGGGAGAGTCACATGCCCGATGATCCTCACTGCGTTACCTTAATAAAAGATCTCAATGGAAAATAATCTTGTTATCTTGCCGGGACTGGTCCAACGACTCGTGCCAGCCATCTCTCCTTCTCCCGTACTCTCTTTCCCACCAATCCCACCGGATCTGGTGGGATCGATCGATGTTGTTACCAAACAGGCCTTCAATATTTTTTTTTAAATAGTGAGTGAGATATCATATTTTAGCTCCTTTACCCTCTCAAGGCTTTAGTTAATGTGATCAGCTATCCCCACGACCTGTATGTCAATATATCCCACCGAGTGAGATATCGTCTTGAAACTCCTTCCTATGGAGATCCATGGGAGTCCGGAGGCGGAGCATCGCTCAACCTAGAATTTACCTTCCGGCGGAACATACCGACCGGTCCAGCATCATTGTGGCTTGGGGGCCTACTTAATTAGGATCACACGTCACTGTTTTCTGCTGGTTTATGCGACATATCTGGCAGAGCCCGCCCAAAAAGCAACCGGACTTGGGTCAAGCCCAAGAAACGACAACATAGGATAAACGACGAGCATCTTGCTTCAGCGATTCTGGTGTACCGTCTTGTAAGCACGAAATAAGGCAGCAGCACGTCACCCACGTCAGAAGACTTGCCACACCAGCGAGAGGCGCGCTTTTGTGCGGAGACCGAGCAATGCAAGAGTGGTTCCTTGGGACTTCTCCTGTGGAATTTGGATGCACGATGTGCTTGGGCTGAAGCGTTTGGTGGGATCACCAGTGGCCGGCCGCACGGATATATATCGCAGGGTGGCGGTACAGTACCTGCCTCATAAGGAACGGGGAGGCCGGCCGTGGCCGTGGCCGTGGCCGTGGCCTGACCATGCATGCATTCCCATGAAGCGGTGGAAGATAAGGGAGAGGCCTGAACCACCGCAGTGGTTGCGGTGGAATGGCAGCAGGCGTGGTTGGGGGGAAGGGGCTAAGTGGGTGGTTGAGGCAGAACAAGCCAGCCATGATGCATGGTGGCCCCGGCATCCGTAGAGGAGGCTGCCCAGCTGGCCGGGAAGTGGTGGCGGGGCCGGACCTCTTGCGTCTCACCTGGTAGATTTGGACCTTAGCATCACAGAGACAGTACCATTGCCTTGTTGGCCATCGGGGAAAATTGGCGGCCCCATTTGCACGCATTGTGTGTGGCCTGTTGTTCGGTCGATCGGTTAGAAATTCGTTTTAAATAATACTCAAAGTTTCACTTATAATTTATTTTGATTCTTAATTTTTATTTTATATATATATATATATTAAAAATTATATTTTTAACATTGTATTATATAAAATTAGTTAAATTTTATTATTTTATTAAATTTAATTAAATTCATGCAAGAAAATGTTAAGGATATGTAACATTCTTAAATATGAAAGTCTATGATGTAACAATTGAAAGTTAAAGAATCAAATTATTTTTAATAAATACTTTTTCTTCGGTACGAATCTCTTGAATTAATTAGCTCATTCATATTCTTTAAAAAAATTTTGCTTTATCATATTATCTAAATCTACTTGAGGAGCATAAGCACTAATAATATTATTAAGTCTTCATCTATCACTAATTTAATTAAAATAATTTTATTTTCTACCCTCTTAATATCTATAACTTCATCTTTAGGATTTTATCTATACTAGCTAATTTTTACTTCATTTTTATTCTATCTTTGCCTGCATACCAAGATTAAAAACCATCAACCTTTTTTGCTTGTTTTCATTTATCCACTTAGCTAGAGTCTTCTGCAACTAAGCTAGGTTAATCTTTTTCTATTCAACGTATCTATTAGTTTTATTAACTTTTATATTAATGGCCTTATATTTTTTATTTTTATTTTTATTTTTTATTTTTAAAATTAACTTTTTTATTCACACCATTCATAAAGATATGAAAACCCTTGCTTATTTTGGTTAGACTCAAACACTGATATGACGTATCATTTTTGAAACTGTGTTATCTATTCTTGCTATTTCCACTATATCTGAAGTCCAATGCAGCGCATGGCTTTTAAAAAATTATATATCTAAACTATTTATTCCTTGGTCCTTGCGTTGTGGATATAAAACGAAGGTAAAACTATTACAACATCATTTTTTTTTGCTTTAGAAAATATAAAATTGTATAACAGGCCTGTTTGTATCTAGCTAGATGAAGAACTACAGGTGGAATAGCAATAAAAAAAAAAAAAAAACTTTAAGTTCCCATTTTGAATAATATATCTGCGAACAATTTGACAGAGGAAACTTGCAATCTTACATGTATTCAAGTAGTTTATAAGAGAACTAAAAAGAAAAATGGGAGCGCAAAATCATTTGCTACTTTGGTTTCTTTTTCACAACCATTTAAACTCATTGATCAAGAAAAAGAAAAGACATACTGACTAACAGCAGCCATAAATCTTGAAGATTCACACTGCTTTGCTTGCTGCCAATCACATGCAACCATGTCAATATATTAGGCTATGTTCGTCAGTGTCTGTCTGCCCTTAAAAACAAAAGAGTATAGGACGTGGCTTGTCCCAACGATCACACTTCCACATTTAGCTATCACAAGTTTTGGGAAATAAAATAGAGGAACTTGACAACCAGTCCCCTTCATAGTATAAACACTAATAGAATAAATAGATAACATAAATATATAAAATAAACAGATAAATATGTATCGGACAAATAAATCTATACATTAGCCAGATAATTAAGTGTTTATAGGATCAGAAATTATAGAACCAGTTAACAAAAACTAAAAATTATACTCTTACCTTCTCAAAGATTTGGTAAGGGCAGGGCTCTATTTTTGACCCGTATATTTAGATTTGGTAAGTAAAGAAAGGGTGGCTCTTCTTCTTCTCCTCCTGAGAGTAAAGAACAAAAAGGAGAAAGAAAAAAAAAAAAAAAAAAGACCGATGCTTGATTCAAGTTTTTGATTGAATAAATGCTGATCGAATGATATGGTATGACTTTTGGTTCGATCTCGTTTGAAAACCCAAAGCCCCTCTCATTGTTCAATTATTCTTTGGAGAGATTAATTGCACCGTCAAACCAACGACAGCAGAAGATGGATGAGGGACACGGAGAGCAAAGAACGCAAAGAGGGCGACTCTCCACCAGCCGGACGAATCGAAACACTCCGTGGGGCCTCCTTGCCGTCTCATCCCTCGCTCGAAGGCCCGATGACAGCGGCTTCCTTTCCGAATCCCGACCATCTTTCTTCGGGAGACGACGAGACAGGCTCCTTTCGGCTGTTTTCGCTGCGGCCGCCAACTTTCAACCACTACTTTTCCCTTTATGGTCTCCAAATATCTCAGAAGCCCACCTCCACTTGATTTCTGGCTTGTTTTCTTCCCATGAACTAGCCTTGAGATCATATAACTCGCCCCGCCTACAAGCCACCACGTAGCTGTAATTCAAGGTATTGGTCTTGGTGACGTATAATAGCTTTTCGCTTTTCATACTGGGACAAGCTTTCGGTAGGCCAGAGGAAATCTTCCGAAGATTGTCCAAAATTTAAATTAACCAGATCCTTTGAATCTTCTGAAAACTTTGCCACACGTGCGTCCTCTCTTCTGATCTTGGAACATCGGAACTGTTGTATTAGGTCTCAATCTGCCGTCTTCGTCAACCGTATACCATCGATCCCTAGCTCCGAGGTCGGCAATATATATGTGGTCACAATCACCCTAAGAAATCTGAATCAAATAGGGGGAAGATCGATGGGTGAGCGTAATGGACGCGTAGGGTGATTTTGTCGCTGTTTTTCCCTGGACTGTTGGTAGTTGATGAAGCATTGATTCATCGATGTTTACTCTTTGGGAGTAAACGTAGCAGCACTAGAATCCTTGATCCCATCCATCATAGTCTGTAATTAACCAAGCCTGGGTGGGGGTAGAACTTGTACTGGCGATCGATCTCTAACAAGTCCTCTGATGATGAGGAAGATGTATAAATCTAACCCACTAGTTTTAGTTGAATTTTTCGTCATTAATTTTAAAAGGAGAAGAAAAATGCATAATAACATTTTACCATGGAATGCTATATTCAACCGGAAATTGATTAGTTGTTTACCTAAAATAATAACTATGTGACATGTAAGTAAAGTTTTGTGAAGCATGAAAATCGAGAGCTTGACAATGGAGTATTTGTTGGAAACAAGGTGGGCACACAAGGAGCTTTGATAGCAGATTGATGGTAGTGGAGAATACTTTCAATAAGAAAAATAACACTTTTATTATGAAGATGTTAGAGGGAATACATCTTTTAGGTCTCTCTATTTTTCATCATCATCATCTTCTTCTTCTACATTTCATGGGCAAATACCTCCCATATTTATAAACATCTAGATGTCCTTTCATATACCACTATTTAATACATGCATAGAAAAACTAAAAGATATTTGCAGAAAATTAAGAGTCAATTACAAAATACTAAGAGTCAATTTTAAATTTTTGAACCATCTTATCTTTTCGAAATGACTCTTCCTTTCTCCCATGAAGCTTTTGATCTTTTTAAGAGTGACTCTTCGTTTCTCCCATGAAGTGTATTAAAATAAGTTTAATATTCCAACAGTATCCACTAAAAGTTCGAGTCATTAACCCAAAACCCTTTTATAATTTCTGTGGCTTGAAGTAACAAGCATACATCTTTGTATATATTCTATTAAAACTCTTTATTTAGATAAAGAAAAACAGTATACAATACTTCAGTTTTCCTACTAGTTTTGACATCGAAAAAGAGGAGGATATGTTGCAATAGGGGCTTTGTAAGATGCCGTCTACTGTCTATGATTGAGTTAAATATACAACCGCTGTCCAACCAAAAATTTATTATAATTAAAGACATTTAGAAGGAGGAAGAAGCAAAAGAAGAGGGGGATTTACAAACTAATCTATCAGATTCAACTACCTCTCGGTCCAAAGATTACACATAAAGATGAAGTAATAACAATGAGAAGAATACTTCTTTAAGAGAGATACTTGAGTTTTTCTTATTCCATATGTACTACGTACGTAGAAGACTTGGTTAACTAATCCTAAGTTTTTCTCTTATTAATCAAGACTTTTCTCTCCTGCTATTTAGATCAAAGTTTGAGGATGTTGGGTAGTAGTCAACTTGTTCTTATCTCTACTAAGATGTTAAATCTGAAGAGAGTACTGTTCTTGCAACGGTGCCAAAACAACCTGCCCATTAGGAAATAGATATTAATTAATAAAAATAATAACAACAACAATATAATGATAACAGCAGCAACTGTAGCAAAAATTAATGTTTTAAAACTCAGATCAATTGGGTTGATCTGATTATTCTTGACTAGGAAGCCTATATAGATAGGATCAATCTGGACATTCCAACCATTCAACCCTCTTTTTTACCTTGCATTTTAGGATTATGGTTTGATCTTGGTCTTAGATAGAAACCATTTCATCGAAAGTTCTCTAACTCCCCTTTATTGTCGTTTCCATCCCAAGTTACTTGTAGGGTATCTTTGACAAGAGATATTAGTCCTTCTTTAACTAATATGAATTGTTGAGATGTTCTATCATTTTTTGGTATAGACTTTAGATTCACAATAATACTATTACATTATAAATTATTTTTATTTTTCATATTTTATTTTTACGTTTTTGTTTTTGTTTTAAGTTTTATTTAATTGTTTGTGATGTCACAAGTTAATGGATCCATTTAATGTCAATCCATTGTTGAGATGCCGACTGAGGACTTTGGCTCCAGCACGAATTGGTATCCAAACTGATTTCAAACATTGGTGACAATGACAATGACCACAAAAACAACAATATTAAGTTTCAACCGTTCCCACTCGTTCTTACTTTGTTTTCTTTGATACCTTTGAAAGGCTAAATCCTTTCAAGGGATTAAATTAAAAGATATATCTTTAAAAAGTTTCCTTATTTAATGAACTCAAATGACATGGGAATTGTTCCATTCTCTTTGTTTTTTCTTTTCTTTTTTTTTAATCAATTGGATGAATGGCAGCTATGATATCACAAGAAAAGAATGAACCGCATCATGTAAACTTTGCTTCCATTCCGGCGAGATACAGTGGTAAAACCAGGCCTTGAATTTAGTTAATATCTGGGGCACGTCAAGGTACACATTGTGTTGGAGTCGTTAGGTCGTATGCAGGTAATAATTTTCGGCGATTGCACCCGAAACACTGGTGTGGATTGAATCCCACCTTCATTTGGGGTATATCATAGTTCTATTTTCAGCTCTGATCCGGAGCTGAGGATAATCATCTGAGTGCTGAGCTGCAAAAGCCTTCACCCAATCTGCATCAACATTAGCCTCGCGGTTACATTTACTGGTTGGAACTCATTCAGTAAAGCAGACACTCCATACATGATAGTGGGAGAACATCATCATAGGAGGAAGATACCTTGAGATCCGTGAGAGATGTTTGTCTGAGAAGCTCCCTCAAGCCAAATCTTTGTCGTGCTAAGAGGTTAATTAACTGCAGTAACCATCCCTTCCCATGCTGTTCCAAGCTCAATGATGGGAACCGGGATCGATGCCAAACCTCGTCCTCCATTAATGGCAATGTATCTAGCTACCATGGTCATTGCGCATGATGAAACCTGAACTTCTTGTAGCTAGCTAGCTAGCTCCATTATTCAATATCGAGCCGTCAAAATTAACTTTAATTACTGCAAGTGAATGGTTCCCGGCCCGGTGAAGCGACTCACCCGTGATGGACTGTCATGTGGGGACATAAGAGCCTCGTGTTTCCTCAAAGAGACAAGAAACATTTACAGAGACCGTAACAGGTAGTTGGAAGTGACGACCACCGCCCATCTCTGATCTGATAAGCTTATTATATGGTTTCCAGTCCTATCAAACTCATGATAACTTAGTTAATTAATGTTTGGTTTAGATTAAGGCCCCATGATGGGCTAACTCAATTTAGAACGGCATCCTTTCGATCAGTTAGATCTAAAGAAAGATGGGGCCGGATTGGCCGGTTTTTAGAATCGCCAGAAACCACCTGGGATATATATAGCTTCATCGATCTTTCCCCTCTGTTCCGATAATGCATTCGCGAACGGGAACGAGAAAGAAATTATCAACGATGTAAAACTCCTCTCTTCTTTTTCCTCAACCATCCTTTTCACATTAGTGACTTAATTTGTGGAGACAAGGTTCTTCGGCTATGAGGTGGGGAGCTAGGTTTTTCATTTGTTGAACATCTCATGATCATGATCGACCAGCAATGCTAGCTTATTGAGATCTTCAAAGTCAAAGCAGTGATTCAATCTATCTGGTTAAAATCATGATGATTTGTTTTCATTTTAAAATGCAACTGATAATTTTATGGTATTATTTATTGATTTACGAAGTATTATTTGCTAGCTAGCTAGATTGAAAAGTTAAAACCAGACGGACAAAAGGACTCCTATTACCTTATAGCGCAGGACAGATAAATCCGAGAATCAAATTGACAATGTGTTAGGATAAATTCTGCCTACTTTGTACTATATTTTGTCTCTTATGTATAAGTTCTTTGGGGCGAGAGGGTTCAGCCTTTCGGAACTTGTAGGCGGGGCGAGCGGCATAATTATGGTTGCTCAAAATAATGGACTTCCAGACAAATTGGTCAGAAATACATCATATAATTAAATGGGTTAACAGTGCTTTAATGTTGGGTAGGGTCTTCTGGAAATAAATGCTGAGTTCCCTTATGTTGGCGGTAAAAAACAATCATTGATCATTGTACTGAGAGTTTGCAATTCAATACATATATACCGGCCCTCACCCCCACGCGCGCTCAACAAAAGCACTGAAGGCGGGAGGAAAAAATAATTTGCAATTCAGTAACAAGGAAGTCCTATTTTAGTTTAATTCCACATCATTAATTAAGACCATCAGTGCATATATATGTAATTAAGCATTGCATGCATACCTGCAATGGAGTCCTGAACCGGTGTCTTTGTCGATGGTTAGAAAATTTAATCAACGAACAAATGCTGGATGAAATGCGTTTGCGTGCGCTTGCTTGCTAGAGAGCAGCTAACCCTAACCCTCTATTCATATAAGCGTCTGAAAAGTATAAGAGTTAATTTAAAGTACTTTAAATTTGTAATCGTCCACATGACCTCAACGGTGTGTAAATCTTCGGATGGTTAGACCATTTATTACAAACGTGACTCCATAATCTAGATCCAGGATCTTGTGTACGTCATCGAAACTGCAAATGATGAAGGTCATTGTGGTGCATATATTTTTTAGTATATAGAGAAGAATAATGGAGCTAGGATTGAGCAATTCTCTATAATGGGAATGACTTGCTAAAAGCTAGCTGCCGGGAATTTGATGGGAATTATATTGTTCCCCCCAGTTTAATTTCTTTTTATTGTTTTCCAGCTCAGCTATAGGCGTTCCCACGTAGCCCTAGAGTTGAAACTAGGAGCTTCCAGATTGATGAGATCCGAAGTGTCCTCCATGATAGATAAACTCACCAATCTTCACGCCACTGAATATGGACAACCACACACGCATCAAATTCTTGTTTGACGAACAGTGAGGGAAGAGAGATTCCGAATTACATAAGCTTTCATGAGTTTGTCGCCCTTTCTCAGGGCAAAGGCTACCCCACCGCGAAAAGATAGCAATAATCTTGTGAAGAACAACGTTGTGGATGCCTCTTCTTTAGAAAATTTTTGAAATTTCTCTCGTTCCAACTATGTTGCATATATGCTGTGATTAGTTGATCCCAGATTCTTTTTCGATCTCCTTTCTTGCACCTTGTTTCTTTTCTATTTTAACTCGAGTAATTTGAGAGTGCTGGCAATTTACTCCAAGGCAGCAGATGCATACCACACAAACATAAAACTTAATTTTATTAATTATTACTACTTTTAAGTACCAGAAAAGCAGCAGAAATCATTATGCAAGACCTCACACACTAATATTAGACAAGTAGTTCTCACACACTCAATCGTAGTAGCCATCCAAAAAGTCCTACAGAGATGGCAGCTAAGGAAAACGGAGCTGTCCCTTTTCCCAGTACTTATTCTCATACAAAGCGCTTCATCCAACTCTCTGGCCAGTCTGCTGCCAAGCTTATGGATAGCTCCATAGGCTCTCTCCCTCTGAAACGGCCGGCGAGTCATCGGAATCGGTGGGGCTTAACCTCGGCGGGCTCAAAAGCATCCCCTCTGCCATGTTGGCCAACAAGTTGGGCATGGCAAGATCTCCTCTTCGTCCATAAACTCGCCTTCCTTTCCGTGTCCAGACCCACTGGCCCCGGCTCCGCTCCCCGGAGCCTGCGACGCCGCGTTCCGCTCCCTCTCCGGCTTTAGCAGCTCGGCGGCAGCTGCGGCGGCCGCGGCGCGTATATCCGACGGCGAGGCCGAAGAGGGAATCGGGCGGGACGAGATATCATCGGGGAAGTTGAGGACCGCATCGGCGCCCCTGAGCGCGTGCGCCGCGACGTCGTAGGCGACGGCCGCCATCTCGGCGGTCGGGTACGTGCCGAGCCAGATGCGGTTGGTCTTGCGGGGCTCGCGGATCTCCGACACCCACTTTCCGCTCCGGGACCGGACGCCGCGGTAGCTCGGATGCCTCAAGGTTGGGCTTGGTTCAGGCTGTGGTGCATCGGCGCCCTGAGGAGTTTGGTGTCGGGATGGTCGGTCACCTCCACGCACGTGTGAATGGCGTTGGTCAGCCATATACGTACAGATAGATACCTTTATATACACACACTATATGTATATATATTATATATAATATAATATACCCGATATTTACAATATTACTATCATGTTACAGTATCGGATACGGTCGGGGGGAATGGGTTGGAAGGAGGTCTAGAAGTGTCGAACACTGATGCCTCCTCCGTGTTTGGAAAATGGGGAGTACTGGAGAATGGTTAATGGGATGGCATGGAATTCGGTGAGGACGAGACGCCAGGTGAGGAGGGGGAAGGAATGGGAATTTAAAGGGCGGCAAGAAGCGTGGGGTTTTCGCGGGTAATGTGCGTGTTTACGGCAGTGAAACAAGAGCGACGCCGCGAAGGGGATGGATGCCACGCGCTTTGGGTGCTCGCTAGCGATTAGCTGTCGCCCGGAGGGCAAAAAAAAACACCTCGTGTTGCCTTTCCTCTTTGCCTCTGGATAATATTACCGCCTATCACCAATCAAATCTTGCAAATTAGTGATGTCAACCGTCCTTTAAATAATGTCAACTGTCATCGGCAGCACATCTGGTGTTTTGGACTCGTTGTCAAGAAGTCTGGGACCCTTTTTTAATTATATTATTTACTTGTTGAAGGATCTCAGCCGCTTTTGACCGTAATATTGAGAATGATGTGGTGGTCGAGCCGATCGAGTTTGTCATTTGGGTGATCAGGGTGGTGGATTAATTGAACTTCGAGGCTGTTTCCTTAATTTCCTATTACCGTATTGGAGCACGTGGGCTCACGTCTTGCATAAAGTAAGCATTTTGTTTATTTGTTAATGGATGATGCGTTCTAGCATGCATGGTTCGTAGCAGTAGCGTACTGTGAAAATTGTACTTGTATGAAAACTATATATATATAGATGCACAACATTTACCTACGCTGTGTTTGCATGGGAGACAACGTGCATGTAGATAGAATAGCTACTAGGTTGTAAGTACGTGCACGTAGATAGGATAGCTACTAGCTAGGTTACTGCAAGTGGATGGAGTTAGATTTAAGTCTAATTTGACCGTACGGACTCGAAATTAATTTTAAACCTAGAACTTAGAACCAATTTCAAGCATCACTTAGTTGACTTAAATAAAAAAAAAGAAGAAGATTGAAACCAAAATCCGGTCCATGGTTTCAAGGCTAAATTCTTTTTAATTAAAATTTATAACTTTAAGTTTAATGAGTCCGATTAGATTTAATTGGGTTTCGTATGATTGACCTTTTTTTTTTTTTAATAATATGAACTTATAATCAAGTAGATGACGTATGCTAGTTTGCAACTTCTACGGAATATGTTAGGTTTAAGTCTATTCAACCCACTTTATGCTAACTATTCTTTTAACGTACTTTTCATAATTTGCACATCCTATATATAAATTCATCATAATGCACATGAGAGATAGCATGATTGTAAGTCAAACAAACTTACATTTAATTTCATTCTCCCTTTCTGTATTTCTGTACCTGTACGCCCGGAAGCAGTGAGACACAAATTATGGAAAGAAATATGACCATCTTATATAACAAGTTTCTACTATTATATCATTTTATTTTTCAAATTTTTAAGTAAAAAATGACTTCTTTAAAAGTCTTGCTTTTCATTAGCCACTGTAACATGAAGAGATATATGCATCAATTGTTCCCCTCTTCATGATCAGCGCTTTAACATGGCATGCATCCAGCATGATATTAGGTCCTCAAATCTTTATTTGCATGATCTTTTACAATCGATCTAACTCGGAAGAAGCTTCACAGCCCCTTTCTTTTCTACTTGGTTTTTTATGTGCTTACAATCTACCTGGCCTGCTCTTGTACTTCTTTAAATCGGTTTTTGCAGTCGTTTGAACAATCCTTCAATCCAGGAAAGTTGCTTGTCATGCGCGCTAGCAAACTTACACATCATGTATATTTTTTGAGAAATTTAAAAATTAATCACTATCCATGATTTGGCTCTCTCATATACGACAAAGAACAAATAATAATTATCTATCTTATATGTAACCTAGCTACGTATATGCCATAGCAATAAGAAAACCTTTAGATAGTGTTTGAAATAGGGGATAGCTGAAAATAAAGTTAACCAAAGGGATAATCTATGGTTAACCATGATTAATCATAAGATATCCCCTCAATTTATTCCCTAGAAAATGCAGGAATAACTGGTTATCCCTTCAAATAAAAGTAAAAAAAAGTTATCCTATGGATTTACCTTCTTGCATTTGATATGATCAATGTGATAGCCAAGGAATATCCCTAGGGATAGCCAGAGGACAACTCTATTCCATATACTTATCCATTGATAATATTTTTCTATCAAACACTACCTTATTGCGGTAGTAGTAGCCTCTTCATATTGCATGTTGTTCTCAATTTTAAAGGAGGTGCGAGACTCAATTTTGGAAGATGAGCATTCAAAAGAATTTGTTTAATTTTTAAGGTGTTTCCCAGGGATTCAGGAAAGATTTGTGCAGATGCTAAGTAGGGAAAAAAAATAATTGCATCATATAATTAATAATCATAAAGTTGGTATGTATTATGTGTAATTAAGGAACCATGAAGTACGTATACTGCATCTCACTTTGGGGGAACTAAATTGGGGCCACATCCCTGAGAGAGAGAGAGATGCGGGCCACAAGTCATCAGAAGAAGTGGCGTCGCATCCGCGCGCTGTCCCGTTTCACATCAGAGTGCTCAGACTTTCGCGTTCTGGCCACAGCCGGATCCCGAGTCACCGTCGGATCTGACGTCCGAAGGGACGCTGCAAGCGCATCCAAAACCCAGACATCGGGCTGGCCAGCCCTCGGACGCAGGTTCCTCCAGCGGGAGCCCGCGCCACAACGCGTCGTTTGCTTCGCAATCCGCTTGGCAAAAGCCATCTTCCGAAGCCCAGACATCGGCCAGCCCTCGAACGCAGGCTCCAGCGGGAGCCCGCGCCACGGCCACAACGCGTCCGTCGCCTGCTTCGCCGCAATCGGCTTGGCAAAGCGCAAAAGCCTATCTTCCGTACATTTAAAGCTCGGCAAATAACCAGTTAAAAAGGTTTGCTTGTTTACCGTAGTACATGCAAGCATGACCGCACGAGGGGGACGGGGCAAAGTTTCTGCCCTTTTTTTATTTAAAGGAACCGCTGAAGTTACTGACAGTCCAGCAGTGCCCTTTTTTATTCAAATCCGATTACGTTTCATCCAGATCGATGAAAACAGCCCAACCGTTCAGCGATATATATATATATATATGTGTGTGTGTGTGTGTGTGTGTGTGTGTGTGTGTGTGGGTGTTTGAATGCATATTTATGTGTTTCATTCGATTGCACTGTTAAGTAAGGATGGACTTAGTTTGTCCGGTCTAAGCTTAATTAAATTAAAATTTACTTTTGTATTTATATTTATTGTACAAAATATAATAGAATTTACAACAAAAATTAATCTTTTGATTATATAATCAAATATAATTAGTTTAAAGCCGCGGATAAAAGTCTGGAGAGATCTAAATTAAGCCTTTATTAAATCTCGATGAGCTTGAGTTTAGCTCCAAATTGAATGAGCTAAATTGATCTATGCTTAGTGACAAAATGAGTCAAGAGCTTAGAACAAGATCTTGCTCACGCTTGGCTAGTTTATATAGAAGCATTTAATACAGAAAATAGGGTCACACCTGTAGCTAGTCTGCTAGCTTCCCTTGTTTTTTAATTTAAGCAAAATTTTAACTGATTATGTTATAATTTTATTAATTGCATGAAGCATGTTGCTGGCAGCTGGGTGATGACTCGTCAGCATGGAAGGAGGACAGATGGATGATGACTCATCAGCATGGATATGTAGGGTCATTCCAGAAATTAAAGGCTGGAATTGCCACCTCACAGGGGAGATGATGCCCAATAAATCTGTGGGTGACTACACCTGTAATGGCTACGTCTCCATCTCAATCAAGATCACACAACATTACTGTTGAAAAAAAGATCAGAATAAGACAGGACAAAGGCTTTGACTCAAAAAAAGGACTCGAAAGCTTGGCTTCCAGGATGAAAAAACAAGGCACGCCCACAGACGTTGCCGTCAAAAAGGATTCGTGCACTCATTCACGCGCTAGATTTTCATGACACGCTTTTCCCCGGACAAGTGAGAACCTCTTCATTTGGCTTTCTTTCGGAGCACTTTCCGGAGAAGGTTAAACTTATAACTCTTTAACATCTTTGGAAAATAGGTACATGGAAAATTTGTCCAACAAAATATTTCAAAAATTATTAAAAACAAGAGAGATGTAACTAGAATATGAAATTTAAATTTCATTCACAATTTAAAATGAACTTAAGAAAACTTGCTTAACATCACCAGATGATGATGGATATAATTAAGGCTGGATTTTTGATTTCTAAACATGGATCTATCTAAACCCAAACCCAACTTAATAAAATATGTACACAAAGATATATGCATGTATATATGTCTATATGTATGTACACAAAGATACATACATATACATACATAAAATATATACATACATACATATAAACATATGCACATATAAATACACACACATGTGTATATCTATGTATGTATGTGTATGCATGCGCGCGCGCGCACACACACATACATACATATATATATATATATATATATATATATATATATATGAATGTATATACATACATACATAATACAAACTTTATAATCAATAAGTACATAAATAGGCTTCTAATTCTTGTAAAACATCAGTTCTAATCTTTATGTCACTATTAATCTCTTCTCTATATAAGTACATGTAGTCTTAACCATAGGACATAATTAGTATGAGAGAAAATTATGACAGAGAAAGGAGGGTCATTCAAAGATATACTCTTGACTTATTATTATTTTTAATATATATTTAATATTTTTTATTATTATTTTTTTTTAAATTGGCATTGTTTCACTATAAGAAAATAATAAATAGCGACGCAATTTTAGCGACGCAAAGATGCGTCGCTAAAATTGCGACTACATTCTGACGCCTCCGCGTCAAAAAATATTGTGACGCAAATAGCGACGCATTAGCGATTCAATAAACCATAAAATTAAAAAAAATTTAAATTTAGCGACGCAAAAAATGCATCGCAATATTTATAAAATGTTTTTTAAATATTATTAAAGGAATAAAATATGCGATGAAGCTAAGTACGTCGCAATATTTTTAAAAAATTAATTATGTTAAATAGCGACGCATTAGCGATGCAATAAACATAAAATGAGAAAAAATATATTTAATATAGCGAAGCAAAAATTACGTCACAAATATTAATAAAAAATTAATTTTTATAAAATATAATTATGAAATAAAAATATTACGACGCAACTCAGTGCGCGCAATATTTGAAACATAATAATTTTAAATAGCGACGCATTCGACGCAATAGACCAAAAAATATAAAAATTAATTTTAATTTAGCGACGCACTAATTGCATCGCATTATTTTAAATAAAATTAATTTTTATAAATATTAATATGAAAAAAAATATTGCGACGCAAAACAGTGGTCGCAATGTTTTTAAAAAACTTAATTATTTTAAATAGCGATTTAGCGACGCAATAAATCAGAGAAAATAAAAAATTATTTTTAAATTTAGCGACGCAATAATTGCGTCGCAATTAATTTAAATAAAATTTATTTTAAGAAAATAGTATATGAAATAAAAATATTGCGATGCATCCAGTGCATCGCAATGTTTTGTTAAAAATAAATATGTTAATTAGCGACGTAATAGCGATGCAATAAAAGTAAAGTAATAACAAAATTTTTATTTAACAACGTAAATTAATGCGCCACAAAATTTTAAAAGAAATTCATAATGCCAAATTAACGAGGCATTAGCGATGCAATAAATTAGAAAAAATAATTAAAAATTAATAATGTTCGAGATCGATCGTCGTCGACCGTGATCGATCATGGCTTCGATCGATCGCAACCGTCGGGTCATCACCGATCGGATCGATCGCGATGGTTCGAGATCGGTCGTCGCCGATCGGGATCGATCATGGCTTGGATCGATGGCAACCGTCGAATCATCGCCGATCGAGATCGATCATAGCTTCGATCGATCGCAACCGTCGGATCGTCA